>JAOQGN010164150.1:0-11219 GCA_027564295.1 Himantozoum antarcticum | reverse complement strand
CTTATACACAGCAAATGCAGGTCCTGCTAGGAATAGTGGCATAAAAGTAGCAAGTTATGTTACCTTTTGTAGCTTTGCCACCGATTATGACAAATTGAAAACTGAAATGTTACTAGCATTCAGCGTTAACAATTCTACTGCCTATGAACAGCTTCGTACTAGAATGCTAATGGAGGGAGAGACTGTTGACGTTTACTTAGCTGATCTGCGTCGCTTAGTGACACTTATTGGTCAAAAAGATCAGGAGCCTTTGCTGAAATGTGCTTTCATGTCAGGTTTGCCATCAGATATAGTTACTCAGTTAAAATCGGTCGTAGCTGTAGAGAAGTTGGGTCTCACTGAGTTAGTAGCCAGGGCTCGAATGATGTCAGCAAGACAGACTGCAGTGATGACATGTGCAGCTGCGCAGAGTCTGACATTGGTTGTAATTGTTGTTGTATGTAGGTTTACAATGTCAGTCTCAGTCATATAGGAATAATAGCAAGACCTATCATAATGGGGCCAAAGTGGGGGTCAAAGTGATCAACAAAAGAATCTCAGGAGCCAATTCGGCTGCTTTACGTGTAATGAGTTCGGTCATGGATGGCGTCAGTGCAGACAGGGAAACGCCGATGGGGGAGAGTCAGCACCGGTTGCTCCCTCCAATCGATAAACAGTAAGTCGGTGTTACCATACATAATACTAACAGTAAATGGGAGTAAAAGTAAAGGCTTTAGTGGACAGCGGCTATGAGCAGTCGGTGGTGTTAGACAGCTTAGTTAGGCAGTTGAAGCTGCCATTATGTGGTCCACAGAGACATGTGTTGATGTTGAATGGTCATGTAGCAAAGTGCGGAGGTGAAACTTTGTTAACAATACTGGTTGGAGAAGAGCCAAATATTGGGTTAGGTTTAATTGCGCCCATGTTGGTTGGGGACTGTGCTATAATATTAGGTATGGATGGAATTTGCAAACTTGGTGGAGTAGTGATTAGTAAGGACAGTGAGATTACACTTGTTGGATCTCAATTAGTACGAAATGTTGGTGGAATTGTTGATTACCAATGCAATAGTGACGGTAATATGGAACAAAAGTTGATTGAAAATGAGTCAAAGTTAGAAATAGATGATCAGGATTTTGTTGGATCGTTTGATGGTGAAAAGTGGGTTGTTGGTTGGAAGTGGAAAGTTAGTGAGCCAACATTGCATAATCGTTGTGCAGAATATACTATTCGAGAAAATTGTCGTGCAGAATATGACAGGGAAGTAAAACAGTGGATTGATGATGGCTGGTTACAGCCGCATGACGAACTAGTAAATGGTAGTGACTGGAATTATTCCTCTTATGGCTGCATCTCAACCAAATAAGCCTAAGAAAGTTCGCCCCGTAATGGATTATAGCAGAGAACTGAATGAACACATCAATAGCAACCCTGGTGGAGATACGGCTGCATGCCAAGAAAAACTCCGGAAGTGGCGTACACTAGGAGATAAGGCCAGTATGCTAGATTTAAAGAAGGCTTATTTACAACTGCATGTACAGCTAAACTTGCCATCATAGCGTACTGCTTGAAAACGTTGTACGTTATGACTAGAATGGGGTTTGGACAATGTAGCTCCCAAGATAATGTCCAAAATCTTGTCAAAAGTACTGTCACTAGAGGAAGGCAATTAGTCTGAGGTGTCTGTAGAAGCAGTGCAAGAACACTTGCTAAAGTTTGGGTTAGTTACAAAGGAGCCTGTGAAGCTGGCTGATGCACGGGTTCTAGGGCTTGGAGTAACTCAGAATGCTAAGGATGGCTGTCATAGATGGCACCGAGATGGAGTAGCACCAAGTATCAGTACTGAGGCAGCAGTAACAAAGAGAGCTATTCACAATATGTGGGAAGCTAATTGGCCATTGTCCGATTGTTGGCTGGGCAAGAGTAGCATGTAGTTTCATGAAGCGTATGACAAATGACTGTGGTTGGAATGATGAAATTCCTGCCAGTGTAAAGATAATGCTTAGTGAGACTTGAGAAAGAATGGCCACACAGGATCCAGTCGTGGGCAGGTGGGCTGTAAACAATTCTAACCAGGGAACTGTTTGGTGTGATGCTAGTAGTATAATATGTGCATTGTCATCTGGTTTTCTCATCCAACTGGCATCTTCCACTATTTGTCCACCTATATCTACACATACTCCCATAGCTATACTACTAGCATCACACCAAACAGTTCCCTGGTAGCATGGAGAAGAACTGGAGTGTAGCAGAACTGGAGGCAGTACTAAAGGGTATAAACAGAGTCTGTAATAACCATGAGATTGCTTAAACTCCATTTTAATGCTAAGCTAAGCTTAATGTCAGCGTACAGATGGGTCAAGTCGGTAGTAATGGACACACGTCGTCCAAAAGTCTGTGGTATGAATGAAATGATAGTAAAACACAGATTAGGTGTTATATCTCAGTTGATAGAGGACTATGGGTTATCGCTGGATATTAAACTGGTAAAGTCAGCTGAAAATCGCACTGATGAATTAACTCGAGTAAACAAAAAAAGGTTACTGAGTAGAACCCCGTGTGTTAGCGTAGGTGTTGCACCACCGGAGTTAGACATGCAGTCAGAGATACGCAAAGTACACGAACTGCACCATCTTGGTATAGATAGAACATTGTATCTAGTTAGAAAGCGATTTGGTTCCACTGTGCGAAGAGAAGCAGTTGAGAGTAGAGTAAAAACTTGCCTGGTATGTCGTAGAATTGACACAGCACCTACTTTTTGGGAGCGGGGTTCATTGAAGCCAAGGAAGTGTGGCATAGACTAGCAGTAGATATTACCCACTTCCAAGGAGTTCCATATTTGTCTCTGATTGATTGTGGTCCCAGCAGATTTGCTATATGGATGCGACTACACAATGAAGCTGCACATACTGTATCACTGCAGTTGTTACGAGTATTTCGCGAGAGAGGTGCACCAGTAGAACTATTATCAGACAATGGACCATGTTTTAAGAGTGCTCACTTGAGCTCTATGCTACAGCAGTGGGATGTACAACACATTTTCAGTTGCGCTTACAAAGCTTCCGGGAATGGTGTTATAGAGCGTAATCATAGAACTATCAAACGTATGGCAGCACGGACAGGGTCTAGCATTGAAGACATGGTATTTTGGTATAATAACACACCCAATGTAGATGGTAGCATACCATCAGAAATGCTGTATTCATATAAACTTAGTCTGCCTCATGTTACACCTGTTGAGTGTGTTCGGTCATCAGTAAAAACCCATATCATGTTGGTGACATTGTGTATGTGAAGCCGGTAAACGCTTGATGTACGACTGTTTGGCGACAGGGTAAAGTTACTGGTTTGGTATCAAATGCTGCAGTGGCAGTAGATGGTATGAATAGGCATATTAGTGATGTAAGAATAGCTGAGCATGCTGACACTGCTGTAGTTGACTCTGACAATGATATAAGTGAGCAGTGGTTGCAAATTGATTTAGCTGACGTTGTAAATGACGTTGAAATGGCTAGTGTGGGTTATACTGATGACTTTGTGGTGCACAATAATAATGATGAAAGTGTTGATAATGTAGATATAGATTGTGCTGAGGGCGGAAGAGTTAGTAGTGACAGTAATAGGCCTGTGAGGGATAGGTGCCCACCACGTTGGATGCAAGATTTTTATATGTAAAACGTGTTTTGTTATTCATATTCATATTGTTAATTTGTATTTGTATATAATATTATATATTGTTTGTTTTGATCTGTGTGATCAGGGGAAGATACGTGAGTTACGTGTATTGTTTTGTATTAATTGGTATTAATTTGTATTTGTATATAATATTATATGTTGTTTGTTTTTGATGTGTAAGATCAGAGGAAGATGTGTCTAATGTTATGATATGCTATGCTATTAGATGATGTCAATTCATGAGTCACGTGTGACCTTGTTCAGATGCTAAACATTAGTACATACTGCTATGACCTTTGATTGGTCAATTAATAAATCATCATTATATCCTTGGTTGGCAGTGCTGCAGTTGACTTGCCTGTAAAGAGGTTGTGTGTCTTGCAATGTATTACAATAAACTAGAACTATAAATGTAACATTCAAATACACTAATCCGTCCACAAGTTAAACATGCTGCCAATCAGAATGTGTCACTATTGACATTGCATCCTTTCAAAACATTCAAAAAATGCGTTTCATAATTATTAAGCTATATATGCGTGTTAATTTTGTTTTGCGACCTTTGTATGACTTTTATAACAAAAGTTAAGTAATTTAGATTTCCGATTAACTTTAAGTATCCTCTAATATAGTTACAACATCTTCAAATCGTAAAAGGACCCAATATCATGTTGATAAAAGACCTGATATTAAGGCCACACTCAGTAAATTGTTAGGTCTGTGTCCACTCACTCATGCTATTTTGAAGGCCAATAAAATCACAATCTTCACTCACGCCTGTTACAATCAGTAGTAAATGAAAAAATCACAAGTCTCACTCACTCTCGGTGTAATAGATGACAACCCTCTGCGACTGAGCCAGTATACAATTTTATTACCGGCACTCACAGTTTTCCAAACCAAACTTGTGAATCCATGAAATTGGCTATCCATGAAAAAGGCTTCCATGAAATTGTGAAAAATACATAGTAAATCTAGCCAGAAATCTAGCAAAAAGTCATTTTTTGGCTAGATTTACAAATTTTTGGCTAGATTTACAATGTATTTTTCACAATTTCATGGTAATTTTGTATAAAATACATGAATTTTTACAAGTTCAAGATTAAAAAATGCTAGCACTCCCCGAATTCAAGATTATTTGGACAAAATAAAATAACTTCGCGCTCGCGTGTGGCAGAACATATTTTAAAGAAATAAATTTTCTCTTCCCTCACTTCGCTTTCAACTTCATAAAATGAAATAAAAATGGTAAAATAAAACCCCTCACTCACTCCCGTGTGTAGGTGAAAAATGTGGACACAGACCTAACAATTAACTGCGTGTGACCTAAGCGTCCATTGACCTTTATGGGGTCAAGGGTGACCAAAACTTGACATTGAGTGAAAATAATTGCCAGCTAAGATTCTAGAAAGTCAAATTAGTCTTGTGGCCAAACTTCATGCATTTCGGTGGAGATTTAATTTTTCTGTTAAAATTTGCTAATTGTACTAAATCAGGCATACTAACACATGTAATAATTGATCACTCCAACATTTGTTATCACCATCGAATCCAGTGACAGCTTATTGCTTTAAACACGCCGGGTTCAGGCCATGGGTCTACTAACAATTACAATATAAATTGTTACAGGAATTAGGAATGTCTGCTGCAGATAGGTAAACATTTGCAAAAAGGCTTTATTGTTACATTCAAAAATTGATAAATGACGGTGGTACGGAGTACAATTCAATGGTAACATTGACACCACTCAGACACTCAACCAGATGTAAACAATACAACAAGCAATGATGTCACTCCCAATAACAAACTCTGCTCAGCATCAAAAGGCAGACTGAGCAGACACTGCAAAGAAATCCTGAACAATGGGAACAAAATATCGCAAAACGTAGAAGAGAGCATGGTGAGTCATACACATCTACAGATGGACTTTAAATATAAGTATATATTTTTGGGATATGCAGTCAATTTACGTTTTTACTGCAAACGTTAGCATGTTCATTGTTGCCTGAAAATAATTTAGCAGCAAAAACATCTTTCTCTGTATAATATTGATTAAAAATTCAATCACCATCATGGAATTCTAGTGAAGCAATTATATTATCACAGCCAGAAAGTAATTACTACAGGTACCCGCACCGTCACCTGTTGAAGACTCGGGTATCTAGTCTCATGTTCCAACATCCAAAACTCAGATCCAGGTGCCCCGGGAGGAATCAAGAGTGAGTTTTAAAATAAAGATAATGGGCTTGTGTGTAGAGGATACTTAGAAACGTCCTTAAAGGATTGCGTGAAGTGGTCTGTAAGCGAACTAATTATCATTATTTTAAAAATAAGTAACCAAGTATCCTCTAAGGACTGCAATCCTGCATATCCTGCAATCCTTAAAGGACGTTTCTAAGCGATGGAATTCACTTAGAAGACGACAACCAACGAGTTGCCAATTGTCGCCTGGTAACTGGGTATAAGCACACTTCAGTGATATTCAGCTTTTCAACCACAAATCGGTGAATTGCACCCTACATAAAGGACCGATGCCCTTCACGAACACTAAATCACCAGAAGCTCCCAAGTTAATTTCAAGCAGTTGTAGCATCTGAAGTTCAATTTCCTAACAACTTTTTTGTTGTCGTTGGTTGTCGTCTTTTGTTTGTCATGGTTGGCGGGACGAGCTTTCTCAAACTCTCCAGAGGTCGTGGATGGAATAATTTTGAGAATATATTTATACCCATTAAACCATTCACCGCTGGAACAAAAATGCTTTATTACGCATTAGCAGGTATTTGACAGCTTCACAAAGGCTTAGCCGCAGTCATAAGCATATCTAATCCCAATAGTACCTAGCGCTATTCATTAAGCAGTATCTAATTTGTGCTCGTCTCGTCATAAACAATCCTCTGTAATAATCATATCTTAATGGCTTGTATTTGTGGGGAGTTCCGGTCGAGGCAATCACAGAACAGGCTCAGGTAGAGCTTGCCAGCTCTATTCCGAAGGGATCTGTACTGGAAATGCTAGAAAAGTCCAGATGTGCAAGGTTCACAGGAAATGCCTCTAAAGTGTTTGAGAGATGGCCCAAGCTAACAGATATGCTAGAGCCAAAAGCTACCGCAAAACTGCTAACCGAGTTACGAGCCTATACACATGATTTTGTCTTGTCAAAGTATTACCCAAACCCAATTATCTTTAATCAAAATTGTACGATCGAGCATATCTTTGTTCGCATCAAGAATCGGGACTTTCATCTATAGCTTGACCTAACATTGTAACGGAATCGCGCTCTCCCCAAGACTGGCCTACATGTACAGTCTACGTTACTCGGATATTATCACTCACTATTATGCTACCCGGATTACTATAGCTCATTACTATGCTACTCGGATTTGTACTACTCACTTGGATTATTTACCATGGATTTACCACTCTCCTTGTATATGCATGACGCTGGCGTCATATACGTGGGTGTCACCTAAAGATTATGTGTGTTGCCGGCCTATTGTGATGACTTCTTCAAGGTTCTGGTGACTTGTTGCCAGGCTCAACTAGGGAGTGTGGATCTCCATGGGGGAGAAACCTCTTCGGAAGAGGACAACAGAGATCACTTGTCCGATTGGCGGCTACGCGACAGCCGAAAGGATGGAAGTTCATTTGGCTCAAAAACCAAGTCTTCAGGGAATAGCCAGCTGTGCTATGGTAAAGGTTAGCGATAAGTTAAACTCTCCCACAATTACGGAACAGATGATTCTCGAGTCCCTTCCCCCAAGCAGAGGTAATCCCTATCTTGGTAGCAATCCAATAAAGTCGAATGAACCCCTGAGCTACCACCTAGTAGATCCCGTAAGAGTCACAACCCCTTCCTCCTGTGGAGGTAGTTCATGACCAGAGTACCGGGAAAGGAGCAGTAGCTCAGATCTATTTCATAATACAAAGGCATCAGGATACTAGTACCACCCAACTAGAGAAGGGTAGCCCTGAGTTCACTATGTTGTATGCTCGGCGAAGAAATCCGAGGATATCTGACCACATAATGTTACAGATCTACACTTGTAAGGGACCTACCAAGTGTCAGATGTTTGGAGTGGGCTGGACGGAGGTATTAAGATAATTAAAAACCGGGATCAATTTAAGGCGACTCTAAAGCAACATCTGCTTGATTCTCTGTGATAGCTTTCACTCCTTACTGATTATAATTGCTAACTGCTAAACGGGCTTTCCGCCAAGAATAGTTTTACTAATGCGCACATAGGCCCTCATCACCTTCTTCCGATACTTTTCTCTCATCTATATGATTGCAGTATTGAAATTGATGCAAATAAAACACAAACACAGGCTAACTGGTCCAATACATAATTGATTAACATGAATTGTTTATTGTGCATACTATTACAGTTGCTATTGATAACTTGGAAGGTGAATTATTTTTTAGTTGGTCTTTAGGTCTTGCAATGTCCCTACAATGGTCTGTAGGGACATTGTAAGGGGAAAAAATTAAAAGGCCAGATTTTTAAATGATCATTGTACAATATCGGTGACGCCAAATGTAAGCCTGAAATTGTTATTCATTAAAATATTTCTCGTACTAAGTGGGTGTGCATCAGCGCTAGCCGTAATATACCGACGATGCAAGCGAATTTGGGCCTCGCAACCAATGTTGATATTAGTTTACACAGCTAATGCACCACTACTCCTTAATAATGATTGTGAAATTCTATCTATTAAGAAAAATGTGAACTGTGATTTTCATAAGGAGAGAAGTCAAAGTTCGCTATGACTAGTTTTGTTAACTATGAAAATTTCGGTGGCAAGTAACTGGAATGACTAGGTCAAGGTTGGCAGTGCTCTTTTTTTGAGTTAACTTATCCATCTCTATGACAGTTGCATTTACTGAAAATGTGGAGCTTGTTTTGGCCTGCTTTGGAATTGTGTACACCCTGTATATTCAGGAAATTATGCAGATTACATCTGTTCTGCACTGTTCTGCACTGTTCTGCAGTTCTGCACCATTCTGCAGTTCTGCATATTCCAGCTACCATATAGTATATGGTATATAATACCGACACTTCGAACATAGCAGTTGAAAAGAGTCTGTTTCTAGATTTGGGTTAAGGGTTGGATAGGCGAACATAGTTGTCTCCGTCTAGTGCCTTAAGTTCTCACCCTTTTGCGAACTGTAATTTGCGATTAGACATGGATTTGGGGAAGGGGCAACTATCTGCGCCCATGCACGACACTAAAATGCAAAAAGAAGAAATGGAAACTACTTACTCTCTGCTGTACTGCTAGTACTACTAGCACTGAAAAATGTTCAACATTAACTAGCTGATGCAGCTCGAGCTAAATAATTATGTTGGAATTTGAAGTTTTATTGCATAGTATTGTATTGTATCACTCAGTAGTCAGTACTACATGTATATTACAGAATGAATCAAATTTCCCAACCTGGACTTTATTTCAGTTTTCAAGCCTTCTTCAGGCGTGAATATAGGGAGAGCATGCCGACAGATGGATTGAAAACACATGCTAATTTTTATTATGTTGCAAGTTTCGTAAATATCAAATATGATGAAATATATGCAGTCAAAATTGTCATTCCACCGTTAAATGTTGAAAGAGGTAGTTGGCTTCGAGCTATATAAATAATGCTTCTATAATCCTGCACATGATAACCTTGTAACTTCCATTACTGTACATTTCCATGTTCCTCACTGTTGCTCTGGCCGAAGGGCCTATGATCACATCCGTCACCCTGAGTCTGCACCCGACCAGGGTAGAAGGCTGCACCCAATAATGACAGTTCTGTGCGGTCTCCTCTCACTTCAAAGTAGTTGTCTCGGATACAGTGACTGTTGTCACCCTACTCTGGAGTAGGGGAGAAGTGTTGCATATGTAACATCAAATGTTTCAAATTGCCAATTTGTACTTTTGTTGAGCAAAGTTAGTTTAATTGTCAAATAAGGTCAAAATAATATGTTATTTTCAAACATTGTATTTTATGAAGGCTCAGGGTAAATATAAAGTGAAAATCCAGGCCTATCCCTGATGTGTTGTAACACACATGGATATATAAATTATCAGCAGCCAATATGTTTAAACTGAGCCAAAAAAATAATTTGATCAAAAGACAATTAAACTGAGATAGGTTTTAGAAGATGTTCATCCCAATAAACATACAAAAAAGAATCAAATCTAAGTACAATACTTTTCCAGATAAAGCATTTTGAAAATTGGATAATTCCCATTGATTGCCATTGTGATGGCATTGCAGCCACTGAGGTGATATAATCGGTCAAGTGACTAGCCAAAGCACCCAAGCCATGAATTCCTTATATTGCAGCTAGTTATATAGAGAGCTGTAGCTGGTAGCTATACTGCAGTAATGTATTCCATCAAATAGCTGCACATAAGATTTAATGATGAAAGGTTTGTTTGACCTTTAATAATAAAGCCTGTAACATTATTTAATTTATTCAGTTATTCAGGGCATGGCTATCGGAAATATCATACGATATAATATCAATAATTAGTGATATCGTATTGCTATCTCAAACCTTTTATATCCCACAGCTCTAGTCTACATACACATAAGCTACACAAATATGCACATCGACATGGCTTATCGCATCACGCGTAATGTTGGCATCAGACATTGGGCTCACAGGTGTGACAAGATGTGCAGACAATGGAGGTAGAGAATAGGTGGAACTATTACTTTTCTCTCGTTAGCACTTTTACTTTCACTAGCTCATTACCTACATGTACTTTAGTCTTACTGTATACATTCTCTGTATTCAAACTACGACCGTTTTGCCAATTATGCTGCTCTGTTAGCTTTGTTGAAGCAACTCATTGACTTCCAATGATCCCATGCCTTTCCATGTCCTTCTCCGCCTCCTCTCCCACTTCACATGCGGCTTCAAGTGGGAGATTCCTTGATCCCATATTTCAAATCGCCCACCTCATTTCTCACTTCTCCACCTTGTATACTACTTCCTCTGCCTTTGCCCCCAGTTTCCCAGCCCACTCGCCTAATTCCTCCACCTTCTTTCCCAAATTCTCTGCATACTTGCTCACTTTGCGTACCTATTCTCTCGCTTGCCCAGCATCCTCTTTTTCTATCCCTGCCTCCTCACTTTTCCCACCTCTCCTTTCCTACTTAGTGCACCTCCGCAACAAATATACACCACCTACCAGAATATACAGAGGTAGTTATGCATGATGTGCTGGCCGCATATGAACTTATCATCCTCTGAAGTTCAAGGCCACTGGTCTCTTCACACAACTGTACAGAAGCACTCAAAGTAGGTGTGATGGTGATCACCTTCTGGCTAGCAAACTCTTCAGCATCTGCGGAATATGAAAATGCAAACGTATTAGAGAAAGTAACTGCTTGACAATGAAATAATTAAAAAGAAATGATGATTGCAAACTATACGCATGGAACCAATGGTAGAAGTGGGATATGCATGAGATATATTATTTTAAATATATACATTGTGTTGTAAGCGTACTAGTTGAAGGAATCAAGAGTAGTGTGTAGTTTGCTGAGAGGATGAGAACTTTATTTACTA
>JAOQGN010164039.1:0-11220 GCA_027564295.1 Himantozoum antarcticum | reverse complement strand
TTATACTCGCATCTGCGGACAGCAGCTGTTTCGACCTATTAGGCCTCATCAGCGCAGCTCAGAGTAGCATAGGTTACTCCTTCGCAATGAAACATATGTATATGCAACAAAGCATTTTTAAAAGGTGTGGTGCACCAAACCAGAGAGCTTAAACTGCTCTAGAGCAACCAGTGAGCCTTGCACATAGGCAGCGGCTTGGTACACCTATGCAGACTACATCTACAATATATATATATATATTGTAGATGGGTAGAGAAAATGGACGAAAGCACAAGAGCGTGAAGACTGACAATTCTCATATTATACATGTATATGTATATTTATCTGTTATACATCAATTGATCTATTCAAGTGCTTCCTTCGACAACCTATTTTGTACTGTATTGTATTTCTGTATATACATGTATTACTATATAATTTTATGATATTACTACATACAGAGTTATATTTCGTGGGATCAGCCCATTTTATGTATTTACATTATTATGCAAAAACTTGCTCACTCAAATCTACTTTGAATGTCAGAACCTTAATTCCATATCCAAAGTGTATGTCTATGTATTATATTATTGAATCTGTGTCAAATTAGCTTACTTCGTATGTTTATAAAGATGTACCGTTACCACAGTGTGGCAGTGTGTAGTATTTCTAGTTATCAGTCATGACATGTCTTTTAGCTCAAACTTCTGACTTTTATATTGATACATGACATAATATATAATATTATAAATTTGTCAAACAAATATTTTTATGCTATATTTTCCAGTCAATAGTTCCTCTTTGTGCGCCTTAAGTTTGTATCCAGTATCATTGGATGATATCATGGTGCTTTGTGACATTGCTTATCTATTTATAATCCTAATAATATCATATTCATGTATTATATTTGTGTTTTATGCATAATATATTATGCAGAATATAATACTTAATGTATTTTACTTCTATATTGACTATCAATTGAGTTTATTCACTGCTCTTTATTACATATTACTCTGAATACCGCATACCTGAATTGAGTTAAAACAAAGACCAGCCTACATTGTTTTGATCCTTGCAATTTGGTGTCCCTTTATGACTGTTGGAATGTTGAATGTTTTCTTTTTGAAACATTCGATGATAATCAAGTTATGTGGGAGGAAAGATTTGCTTGGTCTCTCGCTTACCTTTTATATACCTTTTGCTGGAGATATGCAATGGCTAACCTCCGCTCAAATAACAAACAGTAACGAGTGGGGCTTCGGATGTCTAAAATGACCGGTTATAGTTGCAGCATACAGTTGTTCCATTTCAATGATTGCATACTATATTGACAATCAATCACGCCATTGTATGTCTGCTTTTGTGTAATGAGAGGCTTAATAACAATATTGAGCATCACGCGTCTTAGCGACCATCATTGATATCCAATCAGATGATCTGTAACATATATCACACTTTTCTATTGGTGTTATTAGCAGGAACAAGTGACTCGGTGCATGTTTTTTTACAGTTTTAATTTAAAGTGATATTTGATTGATGGTGATGCTCTGTACTGAAGCTAGTCTGTAGCATTGCCTTTGTGTACACTGCCAAAAGCAAAAGACAACCTAGCAGGTATATGTAATACAATGAATTAGCAGGCACAACTGTAAACCTTTTTTTTAGTTATTTCTAGAGTGAATGAACTATTTTTATGCATGCTACTAGATGCATCTGGAATCTAAACATACCAAGTAGAAAGTATGTTACAAATTCGTTTCCTTTTTTGCCACATTGTATATTATGATATAATATAATTGCAGAATGCCGGAGTCAAACGCTGAATTGCCCAGTTTGCTAGAAGCATTGCTTGGAAGTTATAAAATGATCAGCGATACTGTTTCACCACACTTCCGTGTTGAACCAGGTAAGCGTGAAAGACAGGTGAATATATACGTACATTGTACAGGAGCTGACATTGCTATACATTGCCACGGTGGCTATTAGCAGCCGGCTCAGCAAGGGGGTCTGAACAATTGATAGAAAAGAAGGCTGCTACAGGTATGTAGTTATGCTGCAACCTGTTGTTCCTGTGGCCTACCACTGATATTTTCATCATGCTAGGATTAGTTCCTCGCTGAGCTGTATAAGAGTAGCCGGTGTTAGGCTCTTTGGGGGTGGGAGGGGCTGGAACCAATTATTTATCCCTTTTCCCACGCCCCTCCCACCCCAAAGCAGCCTGCCACAGACTAGTATATGAGCAGAATGCTACCCAAATACAAACTGTACAGATTCGCAGGAAGGCTGATTTAAACTTTCTATGTCCTCAGCTTGTGCTACAAAAGCACAAGCTGAGCCAGTGGCCTGCAGTATCTCTTAGTACATCTGCAGTATCTCTTACTGTATGGTGACTGTGCGTTTGAACCGTCAACAAACAATTAGTGGTGTTTTTGGGAATGGCAGGAAAAACAAGTATGTGTTTCTAAAACGAACTCCGATAGACCAGTTCCACTTGGTTACATCATTACTTTTCTGTTTAAGTTATAATAGGAAATAATTGTGAGCTGCATCTGCATGCCATACTCTGTCAATACACTGCCTCATTTAACACTAGTGTCCGGGGTTGTTGTTATCAAATATTAGTTTTTAATCGAATAATAAATACATATTTATGTGATGGCAATGTAGGTCCTACCAAAAGTTCTAGAAGATTCTTGGCACCATGATTTAGAAATCGCAAATGGAGCATAAGCTGTTGTTATCTTGAATCAACATCACAAAATATTTTCTGCAAGTCAAGAGATTACAGATATTAAATTTTTTTTACAACAGTGCAGATAACACTTGCAAAATATTTTGTCAAGGTTGACCCTAGAACGTAATATTGGTTGGCACATCACGGTAGTCTTTGTCAGTGCAGGTTTCTGTTAGACATGAATACTGGGTGTGTTAAGTATGTTCCTTAGTTTCACTAGTTTTTAGCAATTACTAATTAAATGACGTTTAAAACAAGTAATGCATTAATTGCAGCAGACCTGCGCTGAAAGCAATCAATGACTAGTCCTAAGATTAAATTTTCAAGCAATACTACAGTTCAATGATAGAGCATAAATGTTAGCTGTACGCAACGCAGGGCCCTTTCAGGACAGTCGGAAGGACGAGATAAAGACGGGATCTTTTATTTTCCTTTAGACCCACCTGACCTCTGAAGAGGGCCTTGACCTCTGAAGACGGCCTCGGCTAAACATAACATATTAGTTTAATTTGGTTATCAAGCCTGCCCGTTATCCTAGTAAACTAATTTGAAAACTAATAAGCATTGGCTTAGTCACCCTAGTGTCAGTATATCACTATGTAAGGCATCCTATTATATCACTATGTAATGTAATGTAATTCCATTTCTATTCTAGTATCACTTAACTCACCTCATGTTTTAGATGCTCGAGTGGCGGACTGGCCTTTGATGTCCTCTCCATACCCTACCTTCATGCTTAGTGCACTCTACCTGTTGATAGTGCAACTTGGGCCAAAGTATATGGCAAACAGGGACCCTTATTCTCTCAAAACCCCAATTGTCATATATAACTTTCTATTGGTGATTCTATCAGCCTACATGCTCTGGGAGGTAATGAATATAGAATATCTGCTTGTGCGATATTGTAAAACTTTGCAAGTTGCATATACATGTATAATTATTGTGTAAGGGCGTGTTGGTGGAACAGGTACAGATAGAGTAATATTGAATATTAATTTGTAATTTTCTGTCGATTGTAAATAATAAAAAGCTTTATCCTATTTAGTGGACACCCACCCCTTAGCAGTGGACATCCTCACATCCACCCCTAAGCAGTGGACATCCTCACATCCACCCCTAAGCAGTGGACACCCACCCCTAAGCAGTGGACACCCACCCCTAAGCAGTGGACACCTACCCCCAAGCAGTGACGTTAATTTGTATCTCTATACCCTATATACATTTCCACATATAGCAACTATGTTCGATACTTGGATGCTCTGCTCTAAAGTACACAAAAAGACGATTTTACTGAAACAAAAATCGAGCCCAATGCTTTCTTAAAACTATTGAAGATGACTAAAGTTACATGTATGCATAAAATGTCAATTGGAATTGTTGTGTGCTAATTTCCATGTATGTTAGTAATTTGTAGCCAAAATTCCTCATGCCCACGCACGCCTCGATTTAAGCGATAATTGACGCGGAAATTATAATTAATATAAAATCTAAATATTGCATAATTTATTTTCAATATCTATCATAACAAATGTAATATTTTTGTTACACATTGATTATATGCATCATGATAGAATACTTGAGTTGTAATCTATTGAAATTTTAGCTGGTTGTAATGTGTTGAAGTTTAAACTGGCCACAATAGCTGTTGGAATGGCATTCGTCTAATATATTGATATGACATCATAATATATGATATCGTCTATGATATTTATATATTAAAGATTAGAAACTGTTCTACTTCAGCTGACATTGCATACGCATTAAATTGCTTGGATTATGTTGTAATAAGATCTATAATAACTGTTCAACAAAGTCACCCCCTTCATAATTGTTATATTATTATTTATACATTCACACATTATACAAATACTAATTGCTTTGTGTTACAGTTTGCCATCACCACAATAGCTAATCCTAAATTCAACATCTGGTGTTCACCTGTTGATAAATCTGATGATCAACTCTCACTACGGGTAGGTGCTGCTAAACCTGTTGCTCCATACAGCTTCCCTAATGAAAGCCAATCAATATTGGAGAACTGTAAGAGCTAAAAGCAAATATAATATGTAAAATATAGTAATGACAACATAAAATATGTTTACGTGGCGAGTATTCTTTTTTTCGTTTTCCTACGTTTTCTCCAGATAAATCTGGTCTAATAATTTGGAGACCGCAGCACAGATGTTAGTGTCAGGCTCAATAAATGAAAGAGGAAATCTTCTTCAGAGTGAAAACCTCCAGGTAGTCGATGAGATTCAGACCCAAGTCTTTGCAGATAACTTGTGTTATTGCTGCAAGAGCTAGCATTACACCACCACTGTCTTGATCAATTCCATGATCTCATACTTGGCCACACATCACTCCATTACCCAATTTGCAGCATCCCAGACAGCAGAGATTATAATCCCTCACTATAAATAATTCACCCTCAAAATGAGAGTAAATTCTTAAGAAACCTAGCCTGTCCTGCCAAGCTTGTCACAATGTGGAGTTCCCCTACGACGAGCCACAAGAAACAACGTTTCTTGCGACTTCGGTTTGCCGTGGGGACAACTCCACATTATGACAAAGCTTGGCGGGAAAAGCAAGAGGAACCCCCCGCATGGCATTATCAGTAGTTTCACATGCCACTGCACTATTACACTTTATACCTAACTTCCCTCGTTTTTTTCTTTCTTCACACAGCTCGCAAAAGTTTGTTGGTGGTACTACATTTCAAAACTTA
This sequence comes from Himantozoum antarcticum, assembly GCA_027564295.1. NCBI lineage: Eukaryota > Metazoa > Bryozoa > Gymnolaemata > Cheilostomatida > Bugulidae > Himantozoum > Himantozoum antarcticum. The sequence goes on along the minus strand of JAOQGN010164039.1, from coordinate 5,782 downwards.
TTGAATTCTTTGATACGGTGAGTCAATGGTAGAGATGTTACTGGAATATATAGTGTATGAGATCTAGATATTGGCTCAGTAGGATATCAGCAATTTGCTAAGTGTATAATAATTATGCAATGTTACTGTCACAGCTTCACACCTACTGATGGAAATGTGTAGCTGATTATATGACCCACCATTGCATAGCGCACGCTGGCACACTCTGATATTGCTAATTATTATTATCATTAGCTTGTACAACAGTAAACACTGTCGTGATCTGTGAAGGCATTAACCACTTACAGCAAATTCCTCCGTGGATGGGGTACCATCTCTAGGCATATGTACTCATACATCCACTATCAAGTGGCTTTATGGTTTTGGTAGTTGGTATTTTTCAACGAACGTTTTGTATAGTGGGTGTGGGGCAACAAATTTAGTATCCAAGCAACACCAATACAAAAAGTTGCAGCCCTACATTAAACATGACAAAATGTATAGTTCTGGTGATGATTTAGGTGATGTTAGTATTGTTAGTATAGTACATGTAACAGAGCATTATCCAAGGAGTTGTCTGTTTCTAACCAATCTTTACTCAAGCAGAACACAACTCCCGAGCATCATGTAAAGCTTATTTGTTTGATACTACTTGTTCCTGACATGCTCTCAAGTTCTACACTATCTGGCCATACATCCAGGCTTCTGTATCCACATCCGAAATAAGAGGTGGAGTGATTTAATAAATTTCCACATCCTAACCTGCATCGACAATGACTGGAAACCTGTCCTAGCGTGGCCTAATAGATACACCAGAATATTTTTAATGATGCCGGTTCAAAATCACCCGCAGTATTTATATATTTATACTAATGCTGCTTATTCTAATAGACTTAATACTAAATTAGTATAAATAGTATAAATAGTTGCTATTCATACCAATACTAATGACAGGTTATATTATATTTCAGTTTTTCTTCATTCTAAGAAAAAAGAACAACCAAATATCATTCCTTCACGTCTACCATCACTCGACTATGTTTGTGTTATGGTGGGTTGGAACGAGATATCTGCCAGGAGGCTGCTGTAAGTTGACAGTCAATTATTACCATGATGTGGAATATTATCAGTGTGAGCAGTATGGCTTAGCGGTAGAATGTCTGGACTGTGATCAAGTGGTCAGTAGTTAAATTCTCCGTTGAGTAGCTCTGTATGTAGTGTAGTCTGCACTCCGCTACATAGTTACATCCAGCCTGTGGCAATTTATATATTAGGTAGCCATATTTCAGGGCCCCCAGCATTGCAGGTGTGTATACAAGGAAAAAGGAGCAGCCAGCAGGAGGCCCCTCCTTTTTCCTTATATCCACATCTGCAATGCTGGGGGACCTGAAATGCGGCTATGTATTGGGTTGCAGTTCCAAATAGCCTGAACGACCAAGCCAACTGCATTGGGAGTTATGTGCCCACAGTTCAACACCTAGCTCAAAACAGCTGGCTTGATTTGCCCGACTATGTCCCAAGTAGATTTTCAACATCAGTTGGAACTAGGCATCAGTGACTGTCTGACATTAAGTAGGAATACCTATAATTGACGGGCATCAAGGTCAACATTGTTTTTTACTCTAGGGGGAGAATCAGTTCCGCCAATCCAGCAAAAAATAGATATGACATTATTGCAAATGTTTGTGTTATAGTATTATAACAACTATATCAATTGCTGGAGCCATGGAATAATATAACTTGCTGGAGCCATGGAATAATATAACTTACGGCACTTTTTAGCCAGCTACATGTATATGCAATGATCAGAGGTCCGAATCTCATCAATGGCTTGTGCACTTTCCATCTGGTTTTCACCGACTCAAGAAAATGATCACTTACCTTTCAATTAAATCTCAACGAAATTATAAAAACATTTCTGCTTATGGAATGTATTATGTTGGCAGCTACACTGGTTAGCCTTATACATAATTACTGCAAAGTTGTGGCAGTAAGCGCGTGTGCTTATTTGCGAACCCAATAGGAGGGGAAAAAAAATGTTGGTCTCCATGTATTGACACATAGAACCATAAGGGCGCACGAGCTTGTATGCAATGCAAGACGGAGCCTTTGAATGCAATCTATTATGCGCGCGGGTCTCGCTCTATAGGCGCACCCTTCGTCAAAACAAATTGAAATTGGTCTCACGCTATAAGCGCATGCACTAAGCTGAGACTTTTAGTTTATAGGCGCGAGGAATTATAAGCATATGCGCGTACAGCCGCGACTTTACGGTATGTCTAAGTATCATTTTAATTTCAGTGCACAAACATTTTAACATTTTCCATTTTAGCATACTTTTCTGCACTTCTAAATTCCGGCGTGCACATATTGATGTACACCTACTACATGTTTTCTGCAATGGGACCTCACATGAGAAAGTACCTATGGTGGAAGAAGTACATGACCATAATCCAATTGGTAAATATAGAAAAGATACCTACAGTAACCATATAATCAGTTGCTACTTTGGGTCTCCCTGTAGTTTGGCAAGCTGCGTTCCAGTAAAAAACAGCTTAAACTCGGAACCTACTGCCGGTGGCTACCAGTTAGTTTACCAGTTGTTGAGGCAAACGGAGCTTGTCAAAGATGAGCCAGTATTGACAGGAGAAAAACCAATTGAATCAGGCCAGAAGGAATAATTAATGTGAAAGAGCTAAAGAATTGACCAAGCTCATTTTTGGCTCAAAAACGCATTAGGAGTTATCTACCAGCATGAATATTAGCATTCAGCTTCGCAGCAGCAGTAATTTCTAATGCTTTTTCTGGCTTGCCGTGTGAAGCACCGCCGTTCTTGTCCCTTAGCTGCAGTTGTTAGGCAACGTCGCCCTTACCCTGATATAGTAATTCATAACTATGTTTGTAATCGCAAGTGTGATTATAACATATTTTTACTTTTTAGACACAGTTCTGGATGATTCTATGTCACACAATCTATGCGGCGTATCTAGACTGTGATTATCCAAACGGGTTTGGAATGTCGCTAGTGCTATACATGGTGTCCCACATATTGCTATTTTCCAACTTCTACAATAAAGCCTATCAAGTTACAGCCAACACCATGAAGGCCCTCTCACCCCGAGGACGCATATCTCAGAACACTAATGTGCGCCACAGTAAAGAAGAGTAGGCAAAGGCGCACATTTGGTAGAGTAGGCAGTAGAGTAGGGTCAGCCTTGAGAGCAGGCAAATGCGCATAATGCTATTTTCCAACTTCTATAATAAAGCCTAGCAAGTTACAGCCAACACCATGAAGGCCCTATCACCCCGAGGATGCAGATCTCAGAACACCAATGTGCACCACGGTAAAGAAGAGTAGGCAAAGGCGCACAAGTTCGATAAATCGTAATCTCAGCAATAATACACTCCAATATCGATAGGCATAGTGTGTGCTAGTATTATCAGAGGAGAAGGGTATGATTGTTGTGATATACAAGGCATGAATAATGCCATTGTGTTGATTTGATAGAAGTGTTTCCCTTGAACAGTATTTAGGTGGTGCATGCCTGGTTATGAATGGCGAGCGAGGCACCATGTCACCATTTTTCTTAGCACATTAATTTTAAAGGGGCTGTTCACATTTCAAACTATATCTGGTGCATTATTGCGTCGTTTGATACCTCATTTGTTAGGATTGGACCACATGTAAGCTCACAGTATTGAAATTTGGAAGGCATGTTTTCAGCAATTTTGGACAAAACTGTGAGAAGTTGTCTCCTTCCGACAATAAAACGTCATTACCCAACAATCGGGAAAATCGAAAACATCATATATTTGACCTTATTATATATAGGACAAATTTTGGTTCACGGAAATTGGAACCAACAAGTTTTCCCAATATAGTGTTTACACATACAGGCATGCGCCACATTTTGGTTCCAATTTCTGTAAACCAAAATTTGCCCTATATCTAATAAGGTCAATTTGTTGACATTTTCTGATTTCCCCGATTGTTGGAAAACAACGCATTATTGCCGGAAGGAGACAACTTGCCTTACAAATTCTAATACTGTAAGCATACTTGTGGTCCAATCCCAACAAATGAGGTATCAAACGACAGCTGAGACATTGATTGACCACTATATGGTGGCAGATTTATTCTAGTAAGAACACAGTAATAGCAATAATGCACCAGATATAGTCTCAAATGTGAACAGTCCCTTTAACCTACTAACCCTTTTTATTAAGCGGTCTCTTCCGCACGCAGACACAGATCTTGTGGTCTTCTATGACATCATCGACACCCAGGGGAGTGAACTCTAGCTGCTCTCTGTATTCTCTAGAAGTTCAGATAATGCATTTCATGTACATGATGCTTATGATGGTGTATCAAAGTATCAAACGAAAGTATATTTATCTGCATTTAGCAATAATAATATGTGATGTGACTTCCAACAGGTAATTAATGGAATTGTGTCAAAAGACACACAAAATGACACTGAAAACACAAGCTCAACGCAATTTTGATCATTTTGTAAAATCTGAATAATATTATTTCGAAAGATTGCGTGCTAAAATTGCAATTGATAATGACAATAGTTGCTGACAAATTTAAGACTTTAAAGCCGCAAGTCAAAAATTTCATACCATACTAGTCGATGTGGGTGAAATACATAAGCTATTTGTTATCACAGAACTATATACTCTGGCTATGTTAGATGCTGATCTGCAACATATGGCTATGTGATGAGGTCGTTGTCGAAGAGTCAGTTGAAAACAGACAATAGCACCATTTGGGGAGCGGACTCAAGGCTATAGGAGTCTAATACATGCACATTAACTACTGAGTAAGTAGTCGCTGCGCTACCCATTTCAACCTACTCAATCAAGCTACTTACTCAATCATGTCTAAGAACTGCCAATGGGGGTGACTTTTATCCACTCCTCGATGCTCAGTAACTACGCTGTTTGCCGCAGCCCGTCGCTGCTCTCTTTGTTCTTGTATCTTTTCAATTTCTTTGACTACATTTGATTTTCGAGGATTAACTTTCTTTGCTAAATGGTACAATGAGGCACATAATTATTATGAACTGTTCTCCACACATGATAGTCTAATATATAAAAGGAAATTGCACTAGACTATCATCGGTGAGATAATTACTTCAATCTAGCCAGCGAGTGAGTGAGTGGGTGGGTGATATGTTAATTGACCCATTGGCCAAGGACACTGATAGAAAATAATTCAACATAAAGCAACCCGGGTGTTCATCTCAGCAAGTGATGTCGGAAAATTTGCCCAAGACTCTTGATGACATTGTCACTTCTGCTATGACAACACAATATTACGTTAACAGCAGACTTTGTGTTATAACGAGTCATTATTAACCCTTTCACTGCCGCATGCGACTGTAGTACTATAGTCGAATACAGTGTGATCTGCCGGATGCGGCTGTAGTCGAGATTTGACTAAACTTACATCAATTATAATTAGATGCGCTGTTTCAGTTGGTAGTCTGGGGCGCCGGTCGTTTTACATATTAGACAAGTTAGTCAACATAATTCTGGAGATGTTTTGAAAAAAAATTCCAAATTTGTTGTTACCATGGCTAAAAAAACGTGACATTTCGTTTGACATTACAATTGCAAATCTGAAATTTTGCGTTTAGGGTTTCAACTCTATTTTAGAATTATTTCAAAGTTTTCAGTACTATTACGTTATAATGGGTACTGGTGGACACGGTATAAGAACCTGATGAGGTTTTTACTGCATTTGTTGGGGATACAGACTCAAATTTCAGCTAATATAGTGATTCTGAGTCTGATT
>JAOQGN010163928.1:0-11223 GCA_027564295.1 Himantozoum antarcticum | reverse complement strand
ATTTATTCTAGCAAGAACACAGTAATGGCAATAATGCACCACATATAGTCTCCATTGTGAACTATCCCTTTAACTTAACTAGCTAGCTAATCTCTTAAAATCCTTGCTCAAACACTGGCTGCTTTATGTTATTTACTGGCTACATTATGTCAAGGCTACGTTATGTCAATATTTAAAAATGTCTCGCAGCCAAAGTTATGATTATTTTCAAAATATATTTTTTGTCTATTATTGTACACCAGTATAAGTTTGGGAATTTTTAATTTCAGAAATATAAGGAAATATTTTTGATTGCATGCAGAAAATAGGCTTTGAAAGGTTACGTTATGTCACCAACTTCAGTGTTTTTCAAAAATTAATTTTCTCATTTAAAAATTGTTAATATTGATAATTTAAAGTATCCCTACTTTAGATAGCTCTTTAATCACACTCCCTTGGGTGCTCTGTATTCTTAGCAGCTGCCAAAGTGCATTCACCAACTGCTTGTAGCTATCTGATATTGTAGCAATAATGGCAATATGCCAACAAGATTTCTCTGGCGGGACCTAAATGATGGTAGTTTATTGCTCGTTGGAGATAAACAGCAATGGTGAGTAATAACAGATGAACAAATCTCAGTGATTCAAATGACATCTGTTCACTTCAACGGGAACATTAAGAACTGAATCCTGGATCGCAACTATGAAATTATATATTCACATCTAGATAGCATGGTAGCAGAGTAATTTAATGCGATCTAGCAATGTTCATGACTTCATGGTTGGTATAATATTATGCTATGTCAAAACAGCACTGCAATATACGTAGGAATTGTCCGTAATGATAATTAATTGCAGTGTACAATATGTAATTGTTCACAGTGTGAGTCCCAGATATAGGAGCGGCTGTGCAGAGATGAGTTCATAAGAGAAGTTGTCGGTCCACATCAGTATAGGCAAGGAGAACAGGGTCTTATGTATTCTGGATAGTAGGAGGGTTATCTGTCCTCTTCTAGAATGTGATGAGGGTTTTATGCTGATGCAAACCTTTCAGCCTCAGCATCTGGCCCAGGACTAGCATGAGAGGTGCTGGCAACATCCGTTGCAATACTGTATAGGTTGGCTGTCTATGTATTAGCTGACATGTTCTACTTTTATAATAAAAGTCAATAAATTGCATGTTATTCCCGATGTTATTGATAAAACTGGGAAGACCTAAGATCACAATTGCAGTTAGGGTGACGTTAGCGGTTCGGGAACCAAAGATCCCAAACTTTCATGATCATAATGATAGTGATATTGAGCTATGTCAAAATGTAGTCAACATTTCCACTTCAAAAACCAGGTCGGCTCAGTCACCACGAGCCAAAAAAAATTGCGGTGTACTATGATTTCTCGCAACTGTCGATATTTAGTTTTTGGATCCTTGGTTTAGTGTCAAAATTGTGCATCTTGTGGTAAAAGAATGCTGTTTTGCTAGATGAACTCCTGTGCTTGAGCATAGATCTGATCGAATGACAGCTCATTTTGAAGCATATTAAGGTGGGCTATCTTATGTGTGCTTGATAGATCACAAGATAGCCCACTTTAATATGCTTCAAAATGAGCTGTCATTCGATCAGATCTATGCTGAAGCACAGGATTTCATCCAGCAAAACAGCATTCTTTACCATAAGCGAAGCAACCATTGAGAAGTTAGAGGTGGGAGAAGTTGGGAAATTTTTTCAGATGAATCACGTTGAGGAGAAATGTAACAAAACATCATTATTTTGATTTTCCACAAACTACAGTCCCCCAAGTACTCAACGAGACATTGTATAGTGGCCAGCAGTTTGACAACCAGACCCGTGTTCCTTCCCCGATTATAATTATGCCTTATGGTAGGCCTACACATTTGTAATGGTGTCCAGTAGCCTGCGATCCAAAACACCGAATTTCAAGCACTAATCCAGGCCACTGGATGCTATAAGGAATCCCAACCGTGTATTGCAGAATGACACGTGCCCAAGTGATGGACTCGAATCTGGGTCTATTCGCAACTGTCGTTTCTAAACTAGATGTCTGTGCATGAAACTAAGACTACCTGGGCATCAGACGGGAGGTAACTATATGCCCCAATTGACACTCCATAAACACTCAGCAGTTATGAAACATCATATTCTGATCGTCTCTACTCTCTACCCATTTTGATACCCGAGTTGGATGTCGAATCTATGACGATTCTTAAATTGCAGTTCGAAAAAGAGTGAGAACTGAGGCTATAGACGGGGCAACTATGTGTTCCAACGCAATCCCCCAAACCACAGTCTAGAAACAGTCTTTTTCTATTGTACTTTACGAACTGATGCTGGTGCTGCCCTGTGGTCCTTCGCAGATACCACAGGTCGCGGGTCACTCAGAAAGTGTTCTACAAGCGTTTGAAATGTCAACATTTTAATTACTAAACTCTTTTTTCCACTTTGCAACAAAGCCTGACTTTTAGTTACGTATAAATCTTCACCTGAACGCCTCGAAACCGATCGAGTCCGATTTCCGATTTATTTAGTTTGTATAATGATTCGTTAGATTACATTCATAATTAATGGTTTGTGTAAGTGCTCACTGCAGTTCAGTGGACAAGTCACTGGTTTGGCATTTACTTTACTGCTAAATGGCTGGTCAGAATCAGGGCCAATTTTGAAGAATGAATGAGAATCATGAAAAGTAACTACATGTAGTTCTGTATTTCATTCCATGATTCAATTCACCAACTGTACTTTCAGATTATGGGTTGCTGCTTTCCAGTTTCTAAGCATAAAATTCGTTATGATATTTTGATTCTCTGTAGTTTTTTGTCCCTAATTATGAATTTTCAAAGTTGTAGCATGAGATGCAGCTGAGAAAATCAAGTAAATTTACAGGCATATCTGCCAGCTCATTTCAGAATTGAGCTCAGATGATATGTTATAATTATGACGTCTTCACTTTACTGGTAATGGCGATCGCTATTCATTGCAATGATAACGACATTAGAAAACACCAACTTTTCATTGCTTGCTTTTTCATTGTATCACACTATTTAGTGGGTATGGATGCACCTCCAAGGAGCATAGAAGTGTAGTGCATAGATTCTGAGGCTCTATTGTGACATTGCTAGGTGATTGTGATGTAGATAATTTAGTTAATGTTTCTAATGTTGTTATCATTGCAATGAATAATTATCGCCATTACTAGTAAAGTGATGCAATCATAATTAACAAATCATTTGAGCTTAATTCTGAAATGAGCTGGTGGATATGCCTGTATATTACTTGATTTTCTCATCTGCATCTCATGCTACAACATTAAAAATTCATAATTGGGAACAAACAACTATGGTGAATCAGAAAATCACAATGAATTTTATGCTTGGCAACTGGAAAGCAACACCCTTTAAATATGAAACAAGACTGGATTGGGTGTGTTTGGTATAGTTTAATTGATGGATTTATCCTAGAAACTTGAATATCACAATTTCTCCCATACTTGAAAGTTTATAAAGGAAGTTAATACATGCACGCTCCGTTGTCACATAGCCGGCGGTTTTCTCATCAAGATATGATAATTAAGAAGATAACTCCTTGGTTTTTTCGCTTTACTTTTCACAGTTTATGGTTACTGTTATAAAACCTCTAAATACGTTTTTTAGGAGTTGCGCTCTTTCTGCAGTTTTTTAACCTCCAATGCAAAATCGCATCAGATTTCGGTTTAACCTTATAACCGTGATGCTCTACTGGACACTCCATATAACAATTTGAAGAGTAAAACTAATTCAGAAATCTGACTTGATGGGTTGCTAGGCGTTCAGGTGAAGATTCATATGAGTAATTTATAACTAAAAGTCGGGCTGTGTTGCAAAGTGGTTAGACTCTGGGGAGAAAAATGTAGTAATTAAGTTGTTGGCTTCTCAAGCTCTCGCAAAACACATTGTGACCAACCCATGCCACAGATAAAGAAGGATACCATAGTGATAGATAGTGCACTACGCTTTTTGATACCCGAGTTGATACCACGCTGTGGTCCTTCGCAGATATCACAGATAAACATATATTCCCTCGGCACTATCGAATAATGGCTTAGCTGCACGTACCTTTTCCTCACCTAACCATTGGACAGAGTCCAGAACTAGAGGTCTATATTCTCTACCGGAAAGATAGGGCGAAGATAAGCATAGAGGTGTAGCCTAATGATTACCATAAGTAACACTATCATCAGTGACTTATGAATCTGGAACCTGCTCCCATTTCAGATATACTGATTTCTACTTCTGAAGTGCTCTCTGATCGTCAATCCCCAATCCTCAAACTCTTAAAACCCAGGCCCCACTCCCCATATCTATCTCAGCCCCCAATACTCATCTAACCCAATCCCCACATCTAACCCAGCCCCCAATCCCCATATCTAACCCAGTCCCCATATCTCACCCTGCCCCCAATCCCCATATTTAACCCAGCCCCAATCCCCATATCTATTGGAATTGGGGTTCGAGAATCACTCCAAAAGCTGAGAGACTGATGTGACACTGACACCGTAAACTCTATAGAATGAAAAGCTTATATAATCTTAGCGTATGTCAATTTAATAATGATATAATTATGGTAATCATCGATATTAGTAATATTTTGCTGGTCAGGTAATAATTGAGTAACTGTAAAGTTTACGTTGCTTCCGATGATTGTAGTTGGCAGATGTGCTGAAGTCTCTCAAGATCACTCTGTGTTCTGTGTCCAGCAAGAAAATATGTCACGTCTTTGACTTGCTATCCACATTAATGAGTGATGGCAGTTCAGGTGCGTACCAATTTGTACCACTTTCAAGTCATTTGTTTATAATCAATTATTGCGTTTGGTCATTGTTGAGTAACAGGGAATAAGGAAAGATTCTCAATAAAGTTGTAGAGTGCGATCAAATTCAAGTAAGGAGAAGAAAACTGCGAAATAAGTGACGTAAAAATTAGCATATGGAATTGAACTTGTGTTTTGTAGCCATTGTTGCACATTTTTTGGCCAGATGGTTATGTACAATTTGCGTCTTCTGAAGCACTATTGACAATTACTGTAACTACCATTATAATTGTTTCATACAGGGTTTAACGATTCACTATTGAAGGGAATTTACAAGTGCATGTTATTACCACTGGGCCAATATACAACCAGCAAATCACGAAATTTTGCCATCAATTTCATTAAATTGACAGCAAAGAAATACCCGGATGTTGTTGCCAAACATTTTGTGGATGCTTCTAAAGAATTCTGTGATAAGCAAACATCAACACCGTAAGTCAGTTTTAGCATTCATTATATAATTTTAAATATGGCATAAATAAAGATAAAGGCACACACACTGAAATATGATTGTATTGTTGCACGATATTGCTCACTGCTTCCTTGGCCTAGTGTGATAAACTGCGGTAATATGCAGTAGTATAATTCATGTGTAACTTTATAGTGGCCTGCGTCACTTATGAAGTTATAAAAGGGTTGAATCACTAATTTTGTGATACATGCTAGCCTTTCCTGCCAAGTTTAGTCATAATGTGGAGTTGCCCCCATGACGAGCCGGAGCAACGACAAACAAATTCGTTGTTTCTCGTTGCTCCGGCTCGTCGTGGGGCAACTCCATCTTGACAAAGCTTGGCAGGACAGGTTAGATAAATGGGAGAAACGAGCCTCAGTGCTTTTATTGCGTTGGTCCACCTACTGGTGTAAATATTGTGTAATAGCAGTATTAACTATATTTTATTATTTGTTGTGTTTAGTTAATTTCAACGGTTGTTGTACAATGTGGGAATTTAAACAACAAATTTTATGCCTGGCAGTGGCCATTTGCCAACAAAGTCTATCCAGGGATATCCAGGGATATCCAGGGATATCCAGGGATATCCAGGGATATCCAGGGATATCCAGGGATATCCAGGGATATCCATGATGCATTAGGGTAAGCTATGCTGTAGAGTGTAGACTCTACCCTATACCTAATCGTAGACATATTATATTAAAACTGTTCGGTCGACACTCGAACCACCAGTTGTGGAATTGTGGTAACTGGTAACATATTCACATTCAACCACTATGCAACCCTTGAATATAAACAAGATAGTCCAGTCTACTTGCTACATATTGGCAATATCACTCCAATCAAAGTCAGATTCTTGGGAATATTATCACAAACATGCAATATAATCATGCAGGATACACTATACGTGTATATACATATTAACAATGTTTTAACTTGCTCAGCTATGGTGCGGATGCATTGGATTGGCTCTGTTGGTCAGAGGTGATACTGCCATACGCTGTTAGTGACCAAGCTGTGCTCAAATTGCTCATTCAATGCCAAGCCAGTGTAACATACTCAGTGAGCCAATCCTCAAACAAGTCGGCAAATCTCAGCTTGAAGAGGCTCTGGATGCGTATACTCCGCAAGGTAATGGCTATCCGTAGGCAATTTGCTGGTTAGAAACATGTCTTGGCAGGTTGAGAGATTGCCTCACATTGCACCACAACTCCAATGTTTAGTTCAACTTTAACTACTAATGCAGATCTTCAGTAAAGGATGTTTTCATCCAGCTAATATTCTTGTTTATAAAAATGAATGACCAACGGACTAACTGAATGGACTAACGGCTTAATTTACGTACTAGAATCAATTCCTAAGCTAAATATTTCACATGTATATTTATACGTATATATAATACTTGTAGGGTTGCAATGTTTGCATAGTGTTGTTGGAAAATAAAGAAAGTTCTTAATTTAACGAAGCAAATTCTGCTTGGTCTAATTGGTATTTTATGTTTCAAGTGCTTTACATTGATTATATTTAATAGGTAATATAAATATTATATAACATTATGAATTTAATTATTAATTATATTTTATGTACCCTGTTGCGTCATTGGGATTATAAAGATATAAACACACGAGTTGTTGATATACATTATCTATACATTATTTTAGCATGCAGAGATATTTCCTAAGTACATCTCTGTGCTATCTGAAGGGGAAGATGTCTCCTATAACTTCACTTTAATCTCCCACTTGCTAGAGACAGCGAGTGTCTGCAAGATTGCAGTGGCATCAGATGTACTGGTAAGCTGAACTATCTACCTTGTAGGCATATATACTAGAAAAAATTGTTTAGTATTATTGTTATCCTTCTGCAAAATATCCTGATTTGGAAATGGTGCAGTCATAAATGATCTTTAAATTATTCCAAGATTAAAATAATTAAAATATCCTAATTCCTAACCACGCGCTTTTTTTTTTGGTAATGATGAAAATGTTTAACAATTTACACTTTTTTTGCTAATTTTTGACAAGTTATTGCAATTGTATATTTTAGCCCAAATTGATGGAACTAATGCCGAAGACACTATTTGAATTAAAGACTCTACCTCCTTCAGCGTTTATGGTAGGCAACTGTTATTGTTTACTTCTCTTCTTATGCTCAGTTGGTGCATCGGGTAGAATTGAGTTTGGTCTTTGTGTTTTCCAGTAAAGCCACACTACAAATCTTTCCTTACATATGTGTAGACTGAGAAATAGACTGCGCAAGTGCAACATTTCTCCTCTGATGTAGATGGTATAAGTAATTTATTGTTATTTTATGTATTTTTATATTTTGTCATTTCAATTGCTCGCACTCCGTCATTGCCTAATAATTTATACACGCAATCTCATTTGTCGATACGGGATACTTGCAGACTTCTACAGTCTACCTATCTTCATATCATTTCTCACGTCAATAATCCTGAAATAAATATGTACCGTGTCACATATTTGTCTCACAGGATAGTGGTACTGCTATGTTACTTACTCATCTCACAGGATAGCGGTACTGCTATGTTACTTATTCATCTCACAGGATAGTGGTACTGCTATGTTACTTATTCATCTCACAGGATAGTGGTACTGCAATGTTACTTATTCATCTCACAGGATAGTGGTACTGCCATGTTACTTATTCATCTCACAGGATAGTGGTATTGCTATGTTACTTATTTATCTCGCAGGATAGTTGTATTGCTATGATATCCAGCTATACACATGAGACATTCAGCACCTTTCTACTTCCCACTATGAAACGATTTATGCTCAGAAATCCGGAACACGCTCTATTTAGTAAGTATTGAACCATCAGCGATAATGTTCCTTGTTATATTTTGTTGATCCTTTTAACGAAAGGACAACTTCCACAGATATTTGCTGCCTTCAACTACCTACCTACAAGTTCTAGCCTCTCACTCAATACACGTGTCGTAAATGTCTCGTCTAGAAAATTTCTATTTTATGTCTAGAAAATTTCTTATTTTATGTCTAGAAAATTTCTATTTTATATCGCCTTGAAAATTTCTATTGTCTAGTAAGTATAAGGCAACCATGTAACGATAATAAAAATATCTACGAAAATGGATCGCAGTTGCAAGTTTATGATTTCCACAAATACTTAAATACGATTATATCTTTGCTGCTGAATTAGTAGTGTCAGTTTAAAATTACTTTTGCTTGAACTCAGTCATTTTTATTATGTTTGACCTTGTTGATTGCTGTTATTACTCATTTCCAGGCATTGTTATTATTTACAGTTATGTCACCGTTCATACATCATGTCAGCATTGACCTTAGCAAGTACGCTCTGGAGATTTCCAAACTTCTAAGCAGTATGTACTCATTAGTACCTCAACTCTGGCAAGTGTCAGCCTTTTGGCATCCACTTCTCTTTCCTTTAATCAATACTTGTATATGACATAGATAGATATTCTCTCACATCACATATATACTGTTTGCCTGCCTTGCCACATTGTACAATGATGCAATTCCAACAAGTTGATTATTTATTTTAGTATTCAATTAATTTATTTTGCCAAAATAATATATTTTGCATGTAAATAAAAGTATAGCTATTTATAGGTATAGGGTACTATGTCTACTTTTGGAAATATTTGCATTAATATAATTATAATTGGTTTAAATAACCCATTTAAGTATTTATTGTGTTCGAGTTTCATGTATGTGATTTCTAGTCTTTTTTAAAAATAATTTTCCATATGTGATGTTTATTGCACACGTTGGGTTATTTAAACATTTATCGCGTTACTAAGCGAAATATAGTTTTATGCAATGATCTCTGTTCTTTCTTGCATTTTGTTTTTGTTCTTTTACATTTAGGTGAAGTCAGAAGTAAACAAGAAGGAAGAAGAAAGACAGCAGTGGAAACTTTTAATTATCTAGCTCAACATTGCAGTAATCCGGACTCTATCATTGACCTCATTAAACATCTCTTTGCTGTCTTCAAAGGTGCAAATTAGTTAGAGATTTTTTGTTAAATACATGCAACTGTGTCGGTTAAAGTGATAGGAGTATACTTATCACATGTGATCACAGTAATATGAATTAAAGCACCCGCTTGACATTGGCAGTGTTGATATTTGGAGAGTGCTTGGTGTGGCTTCCTCTAAAGTGTTTGAAGACCTGTACAGAGAAAAGTTACAGATCTGCTTTGGCATTGGCTCAAAACTATTGAATCCTGTGTCCAAATTTGTTCTTGTGCTGCTACGTGTATAGCTTATGATACCAACACGTATAGTGGTGGGAGTTGTGTACTCCGTGTCATTATGTGCCAGAGACAGATGACTCCTAATAAAGACATGCTAGATTGATAATAATAAAATGCCAAGTAGTTTTTTAAACATTCTTTAAGTCATTTAATATGAATTCTGGATTCTATTCAAAGAAGTTCTGTCTGGTGTTTGCAGCTAAATAACAACATCCACCATAGCTGGTTAAGCTGCTCATAATAGTATAAGGGTAGAGAACTCGTTCATCTCTTTCATCATCAGGCATGTTATAGAATATATTATGTTATGACTAATGATTTATAGGTTCAGAAGGGAAGGTGACGGTTTTGGCTGAGAGGATGGATGTTATATCTAGCATTGGTAACCTTGCACACAATACAGTGTCCGGTGCCCTGGCCATCAGCAGCATTACCACTGAGGCCTTGTCACAGTTCGCCTCTGTGCTCAACCAGGAGAGCAATGAGTCCATGATAGTGCATACAATCACAGAGCTCACTAAATGGGTCAAACTATCATCTACAAGTGTGCCATCTGAACTTATTGATAGGATGCGGGTAAGCCTTCTCTACTGTGAGTGTGTGTGTGTGTGTATGGGGCACAATATGGATATAAAGTATACAGCAATTCCTTCATGATGTGAAATTGTTCGTAACATTTTATGGACAATACAATTTTTATGCTGGAATTATTCCATAAAACAGTCAAACTGGCCAGGTGTCATTGTGACGTTTTGAGGAAATTGCACTACAAGCCTGACTATCATGCATACAATGTACACAATCAAACTAACAAGTAGTTTATCGGAACAATTGAGTTATAAACTCAGACATATCATACACACAAATATGTTCTTGTCACAGTAATTCTCAAACCCATCCAGCCCAGTACTCACTGCTATCACAGTGTGATCTTACACATACGATAAGTATTCAAGGAAAGGGTTGGATGCTGCGCCCTTCATTCCAAGGTGGTGGCAAAATAATTGACATTCCTCTGCGTCTAAAATATTCTTAATCTCAACTATATTTTTTCAATATTTTAATCTGTGCACCATGAAATATACAATTTGTATTTATTGCAATGGATGTAATGAGCTACATGTGCATATCATTATTATGATTTGCTTGGTGTAGATTGGAGCAAGTCCAAAGACATCAAGTTCTGTTGTCCGACAGACTTATCTGGAGCTAATGACAAAGGCTCTTAATAATGGTTAGTAGCATCTCTTTAACCTCTCAAGTTTGAGTCCACACTGCTCTGTAGTTAAGACTTATGGTACAGAGAATGTGTGAGTCCACGCTGCTCTGTAGTTGTGTAGCTCTGTAGACTTATGGTACAGAGAATGTTTAGTCAATTTCACATCTTAATAGTATGGAAAATGGACTGCCCAGTGTTACATGAATCGTCTATGTGAATCAATGCAGACCACGTCAAATGCCCATGCTTCATTGTCATCTGTTGTCACCTGTCAGAGAGGAGTAGTGGTGTGTAGGAGGAGACCGCTTCCTATTGGTGGTTGAGGTTTCTCACATTAATGTTGAACATAACTGCCTTGTTGGAAATGTAAGAATAGTATATGGGTAAGATTTTTTATTATGAGACAATTGGATTTTTGTTACTGTCTCACACTAATGCCTGTTGTATTCACTA
>JAOQGN010163817.1:0-11223 GCA_027564295.1 Himantozoum antarcticum | reverse complement strand
TAATTGTTATTAGCATTAAATATTATATCATTATTATAATTAATTATAAATATTTGGTTCTGCATATCATCATTGCAGTGCAGACGCATGGTATCTGATATATGAAAGTCATTGCTATAAATTATAATATTAATACTTTTTAAGTAATAAAGATATATTAATCAAAGTTTTTAGGATTTAAAACTGCAAAGTTAAAAATAAAGCTTTAAGTTATAAATTTATATTAAAATTTGTAAATCTATTCTCGTTTTTATTGATTATAAAATGCAATCATGACAATTTCCAAATTCCTATAATTTCTAGTTATATAATAGTAAACTTGGCAAGTTATAAATAGTAATAGAAGTTTAATAATATATTGAAGCCGGCGTAGGATATTGAGAAAAAATAATAGACATTAATTTGATTATATGCCTATATATGAAAAATCATCCCTGCCTACCTTGCCTATATATGAAACATTTTACTATAGGACTATATATGAAAAATCATCACCATATAAACTTATTATTAAACTAGTTCTGGTTGATAGAGTTCTATAGCTAGACTATTATTATCAAATTTCAATGATATAGTCAATGTCAGAGTAGATGCTCAGACTCATTAATAAAAACAAAAACAAAAATATTTGAGCCTTATTTTAAAATATTAAAAACTTGATTTTTTCATGAAGCAAACCTGAACGTAAACTCTCATTACGCAGGCCAACCAGTGATAGCGATCCAATATATCAGCATTTTTTAAAAGGAAGTAAGTAAACTAAGCTATCTCCATTATGATTGGCCAAACACACGTGAGTGGCCCAGTCATGTCCTTCGGTCTGTGAGGGTCAAGGTGATGTTATGTCGGATAATAATAAAGAAAGAAACAATGATGGGTAAACCAATAGTCCTATAGCTACGCTATAAAACAAATACTAAATCGGTGTAAAAAGTTAAAAAAAGCAGTGAAACGAAATTGAATGATTGCATAATGATAATATATGGAAGCATATATTAAACGATTGAATGGTGTGTTTGTAGTTGTATTTTGAAGAGGAAACTTTGTCAAAGCTTTACAGCAAGAAAGATAGCATCAGACAGGCAACTTGTCAAGAAACAAACAAACAACGGTAAATAGTAAAATTGGTCGTAGCGAAAAAATCTTTATCACATTTAGGATAAAACGAAGGGATAAAACAGACTACTCTCCTAAATTAGACCTACTGCCCTATGAAATAGACCTTATAACTGCTAGATTTTCCAAATTGCAGTATAACTCAGTGCCAGATTTTCCAAATAAAAATCCAAAAAATGTTTAAATCTTTTAAATTTGCGTTTTCACTGTAATTTAAAGATAGCCTATTAATTAGTTTTATGCTGTTATAATGATATTTATATTTAAATATGATTACTTACATATAATAAGCAGTGGTCAGTCTACCAATTTAGGTGGGACTACCATAAATCGAGCGAAGCGAGAACACACAGGCGCCGTGGAGCGCTTTTGCTCTGCTTGTGTCCAGACACAGAGAACACCCTGGGCTCCGCTCGCCCCACTCGCCAACAGCGAGCAGCGTGCGAGCGCCCTCCAGCCAATGGGTTAGGGGACCTCTTCCAGGAAGATATTTTGCAAATTGGAGTGTAATATATGTATATCTGGTCAATTTGAAGAAGATGGAATCAAGTGTTATTGCCCATTTGGGAGTCTACAAATGATAAGATAGAATAATTATCATTTGATTGCCTTCTTTATAACACAAATGCGGAGTAATTGAGCAGGACTTACCTTGCAGTGTCAAACTCACTTCCTAGATGACGAGCAAGAAGCAAATTGAAATGACATTATAAATGTAATTGCTATTTACATCATGAACTCAAAGCCTTTTTCAGTGAGTTATGCTCTGTTCTGTTGATTGATCATATCAAAAAAAATATATAGAAAAATGGAAGGATGCTAACAAGTAACATGATTTGAACCTGAACCTGGTCAGTCTCAGTAAATCAGAACATCATACTTTATTATTATATTGCAAGTTTTGCTATGCAACATTATCACCAAAGCCGTACAAATCAAATGTACGGTACGGTATGTTTTTGTATGGCTTTGATTAATATTACTGCCTCATTTGCTAATTTCAAGAACATGAGGTGGGTATACTCTGTGGCTTAGAGTAGTCCCTTAAAAACAGGAGGGACTACTGAGTAGCCCTTGGTAGCCCCTGACTTTGATCGCTAAATACGACTGCAAATAAGGGAGTTCAGTGCTAACTTGTGCATTTTGCGAATTGGCAGGGCACTTGAAAAATAACGAAGAATGGGAAGTTGTCTCCTCCTGATAAAGTGCAATCACGCCCCAACCCCAAACCCCAAACCACATCCTAGAACTAAGCTATTATAATTGCACTTAATTGCACCGCCATTATTGGACTTACATGTAATCGCACTGCCATTATTGCACTTAATTGTTTTGATCAGATGTTTTACAATATTGCTGAACAAAGAGACAACCAAATGAGTAGAAATCATTGATGCCATTATCTCTCAACAAATATTTGTTCATGCTAAGTATGTTTCCAACTGTCATTGAAAGGTTCGGTCACAAATTTCACATTGGCTAGTGCTGTCATTGAAATATTATTTTGTCATCTTTAAAAACTGATTTTCCAAATCCTTGTCACTGTGAGCCATTTGTTCGTAATGTAGTTTTCTGGGCTGGGTAATGGGGGACCCTGTCGCGGTGCATCACCAGTAGCTATGTAGCAGGCCACACTACATACAGCGTAGCTCGGTGGAGAATAAACCACGTCGCTGACCACTTGGTCACAGTCTAGACACTCTACCGCTAAGCCATACTGCTTACTCAGAATAATTGATGCATGATATAATATAATCATTAGAATGTACCTTTGAGATGTCTCATTGATTAAACACATGAAGCTATTGTTATTGCACTGCCTTTTCACAACACAACACATGTTTAAAAGTACCTCAAACTTCATTTCCTGACAATGATAACTTTTAGTATATTTTGTTTTCTTTTAAATATCAGTCAATGATGTTTTATGAAGATTATGCAATGCTAATGCCACAAGAATATACAATGCTAATACTACAAGAATATATAATGCTAATACCACATGAATATACAATGCTAATACCAATGGTTGCACACAACATTATACAATGCTAATGCCACAATATTATACAATGCTAATGCCAATGGTTGCACACAACATTATACAATGCTAATGCTAATGGTTGCACACAAGATTATACAATGCTAATGCCAATGGTTCCACGCAAGATCTAGCTATAAAATAATAATTGTATATGTGTAATAATTATTATAGTTATGTTGATACATCATGACAGAGCAGGATCTAGGAATATTTACTCATTTGAGGTTATTCACTTCTCCCACCCACACTCCTAATAATTACAGTTAAATATCTAACAGACCGCATATTGGGAGTTAGCTACCATTCTTTTCTCTTCAGCGATGACAACTCCTAATAAATTTGAGTACATTAGCGATCAAGAATGAATATTTTGGAGTTGTCTATTTCTTGTCATTATAGAGAAGGCAACTCCATAAAATTGGAAGTTACATATCAAGTAAGGAAAGAAAACTACACTCATTGAAAGATAGACATTTCTTGTTTCCTAAAGAGGATAACCCCATATAATTAATTGATTCATTAGTAATCCCGAGCTACAGTAACATACTAGAAAAGAGGTAACTGTAGCCCTCACAATTGTGAATGGTGAATGTTCTTCTCCTTTAAAGTCTATCCAATTCACCTGAGGGGATTATATGAATATTACTTGCAGACCTCCAGTGCTTTACGTGCTGATCAGAACACAGGGAACAACTCCAGTATTTTACCTGCTGATCAGAACACAGGGAGCTACTCCAGTATTTTACCTGCTGATCAGAACAGAGGGAGCAACTTTAGGGTTAAGAATCTTGCCCAAGAACTCTTAGAAGAGACATTTTGGATTGCTGTGGGAATCAAACCCAGAACTTGATGTCCCTCTCTTCATCACCGGATCATCTGTGCTCCCTTCCGATAGGGATTTCTATCAGTGAGTCAGGCCATGTCATGTATTAATACATAGTAGTAGATTGAGATTATGTCTTAATAGTTAAAGATTGACAAAGGTGTCTTGTTGCTGATGGATATTATTTGCTTAGCACTTAGATAGACACTCAGTATGTTGTTGTTAAACATATAACTGTGTCTATGTAATTTAAGTTCTCTTGTAGTATTTGCTTTCCTACCTCCAGTATATACATTATACTACATGTATATTGATATACATGTAGTATAATTAACTGAACCATTTTGCAGTCGTCTTCCATGTATTTGCATAGACGGTTGTGGAGTTGTACTTATTTGAAACTATTCGACTCATGTCGTGTATATGTTTGTATCAGCAAGTTGAAATTTGGAGTTGTCTTCTACATACTGGCACATATTGTTGTGGAGTTGTCCTCTTTTATACTATAGCATCAACCAAATAGGAATTGATGGCTTTGGAGTTGTTTCCTCTCTACAAATACAGGTTGTCTCCTTTCATTGGTTGATGTCATCAGCAGACGTCCGATGGGCTTTATTCTACATGGATTACTCATTTGTCTTTTTGTTTTCTTTTTGTGTTCTGCTGTTCTTTTGCTCCCTATGTAACGGGTCTCGAAGCTAATGGGCTTGATGCTTGTATGAGCAGCAGAAGCTAGGTGGGAAATGAAGAGCTCACCTTCACTACAAGATGGATTGAAGGGCTGGACACTTGTATCGATATGTTGATTGGTAAATGTGAAATGCTTCCAGATAATATGCCATTTAGATTTCTTAGTCGGCCATTAATCAATTTTGTGAACGGCAGTGGGATTGCAGCATACGGTTCCATATTGCTAAAAATATTGCAACGAGCTCTTATGTATTTGTGGCTGATGTATGTATGAGATAGGTATAACGATAGGTATAAAAATATAAATATTATTTCAAAAAGATAGTTTTAGAGAACAATAATACTGATGCTCTACTGCATTTGGTATAATCGGCTTTGAGTTATTCATTATGTCAGTCTGTAGTCTGATTTGGTGGAACGTACTGTTTGTTTATTCCATGCTGGTTGATGTTTACTAGTTGTGAACCACAACCAGTAGACCAGTAGACCAGTAGACCTAGACCAGTAGACCTGTATACCTAGACCAGTAGACCAGTAGACCAGTAGACCTAGACCAGTAGGCCTGTATACCTAGACCAGTAGACCAATAGACCAGTAGACCAGTAGACCAGTATACCTAGTAATATACCCCACCAGTATGGCAAATATTGAATATGCTAACTCATTTTGCGTTACCAGTTTTGTCTAGCCCAGATAGCTTGTGCACTATGAGGGAGTCTTTAGTGAAAGCGTGTGACTAAATGAATTGCTACCTTCTA
The DNA here is from genome assembly GCA_027564295.1 of Himantozoum antarcticum. Lineage (NCBI taxonomy): Eukaryota > Metazoa > Bryozoa > Gymnolaemata > Cheilostomatida > Bugulidae > Himantozoum > Himantozoum antarcticum. The sequence goes on along the minus strand of JAOQGN010163817.1, from coordinate 5,792 downwards.
CATAACTGCCTTGTTTAATGAACTGTGATTTTAAGCTAAGAAGAAAAGGTATGAAAACATGACTTGTAAAGAATTCTGTCAATAAATATTCGGTAATTTAAGGTAATATTGCTTATTCAAACAAAATTAACAATGCCTTGAACAATAATATCCGTAATGACAACATTGCATGAATGCAGCATTAGAACCAGGTGTATCACTCTAACAAATCACTGCATCACTCTACTAACAAATCAAGGCGCTTAGTACAACTGAACTCTATCACAATGCTGACATAGGTTCTTCAGGTCAACAGGCAATGCATGGCGTCTGCTGACCCTTTGAAAGTTCAACGAAACATGGGATCGACAGGATAAAGTGGCTAATACAATAAGTTGCAGTGCATACAGCAGTTCCCACCTCTATTTAAATAAGAGAAACTAATCCTTGGTACTTACCCTGACATGGGTAAGCAGAAACTCAAATACATCACTACGAACAGCGTTGATCAAATAGACAATTCAACAACAGTTACACAACAAGAGCACTCAGACAGGCGTAAGTCAAGTAGTATAAGGCTAGCTGTTAATAGGTATGAACGTTTGTCACAGACAAAAAACAATCCAGGGTATAATTATACAGCTACTGCAGCGAGTAAGGAAACGGAAGATCGGCATCGGAGCAGAAGAAGGACGGACTGCGGACAATCTAACAGAAGTAAGTCTTTAACTTCTATGCGACACCGACAGCTTAGCAAAAGAGAAATTCCTAGACAGCCAAACTCAACAGTGGGCAGTGCCGTGAAATCAGATACCAGTTCACGTCGTCCAAAGTTACAAAGAGCATTCTCTGTTGAAACACCAGAACCACAATTTCTGAAACCTATTTTAAAGCAATTAAAGTCAGACTTTCCAACTCAAAGACAAATTACAACCGTGAGAAAACAGGAGGTTAGAAAAGTGTCTATATCAGAAGTGGGTGATGACAGTGACAAACGAGTAAAACCAACTTACTATCAACCCACTGCAAGTCCACTGATACTTTGTGGCAGTGGAAATATACCTAAGGATCAATCCATTATAAACAATAATAATATGGAAACAAGGGTGGTTACTACTAATAATAGAATATGCCTAAATGTTAATTCATCCAAAACTAGTAATGATATTCATAGCCATAATGACAACACAGCTTCCACCCATTGCGTGCAAGTCCATCAGAATGCTAATGACTCTTTGAACGAGTGGAGTAGCAGTTTACACAAGCCAGTGGCTGATAGTAAGCTAATTGGGCTACATAGTAGGGCTAGCTGCACACAAACACTCTCACCTAACACTAATACTATCAGTTTACCTGTGGCTACCCCCAAAAGCAACGACTACAGAGAGATTTGGATTGGAGGCTTGACAGATCTACGAACTCCCAACACAGCTAGCACAGCAGGTATTTTACTAGCTTCAACATCTTTTGAATCAAATTCTAAGCCTTGTGACTTTTCTCGAACATTGGAAGAGAATCCAGGAACAGATTTGATTGACTTTAAGATCGAATTGGGTTCGTCTGCTACGCAAGCTGTGCAACCAATTGGGCTATTAGAATCGTATCCACTAGCCAATAGAACAGCGGCTGCCGCTATGACTATGGATTGTACATATAAATTGTCTGCTCCTGCTTTGAATGATGATGATAGATTCATAAAGAGGCTGATTGGGACACATGGTGTAGAGTCAAATTTCGCTGTAGAACATGCGAATGATACGGATAGTGATTGTCAGACCTTATTACCGGATGTTGCTAAACCAGATAAATCAAGCTTGGAATGCAAATTTGGGGTTTTATCTGATTCGAGCACACATGATTTTAATCCAGTGGAAAATGATAGCATTGAGAAGATCAAACAAGAAAATACGACTACGGTATTGGATACAGCAACAGATAATTCAGGTATTACTAATCCGTTACCAGGTGATATCATAACTGCTCAATTAATATTTATTGAACAAACCGAAGAACTTAATACTAGCACAGAAGAAAATAGCAAACCAGTAGATGGTGTAAATACCCACAAACTTACCGTAGCAATGCCTAAAAATAGCATCCAATTAGCTGATAGCACACCTATATTTTTACCCCCTCCATGCACATTTGGCGATGAGATAATAGAATTTACAACCGATTCTCACCCAGTTATGAGGTCAGATCCCTTATCTAATGCTTCCGATGAGTTAGTAAACATAGCCACTGATATGAGTCCTCAAGATTGTGCTAATGATGATGTTGACCACTCATTGAGTGATCAGGCACCGAGTGAACCTCAAGATACAGACTCTTATTCTCCAACAGCTGCTGACTCCACATCACTAACAGCAGATGCCGCTTTAAATACAGCTTTGCATCGTGTAATGCATGACGTGAAAACTGTCTCTTATTGGAATTCACCTTTGAACAGTTTCGATAAGTACTCTGATACAGATAGTGTGCATTCTGAAGTACTTTCCCCTAGACCGGTAAACCAACTTAAAACCACGGCTTATGCATCTCGGTTGACTGATAGTGAGACAACCACATCATCTGAACAAAACCTAGATGACCAATTTGACGAAACCAGCTCTGTACCAAAGAAACAAGTGATTATTATCGGTGAGAGCCATCGACGACGCCATTCTGCCAAAGTTGCTTCAAAAGGCATTTTGAAGAAACCATCATACGACACATCTTTCCTCCACAACTCTGAAAAAGGCTGTACTAACAGTTTAGGCCGCTCCCCTATGCGCAGATCACTCTCTGCAAGCCACATCATAGATGAGGATCCACAGCTAGGAATTGCTACAGAATGGTCAGTATCTCCTCCTAAGGAAACACCGGCGAAACGTAATTTTCCCGATTTGCCTAAACTGGAGCTTCCACAACGCCCTCATCAGAAACCACGTTCAAAATCTCTTGAACACGTGATTGAACTCTCTCCAAACCCGACTCATACCAGCGTACCTGAAACTAACAAACCTAATAAAACGCAATCTCTGTCACGAGGTATGACTGCTGGCTTAACATTCAAGGACGAGAGGCGGGGAAGTTTCTCCAAACGATTCACTAAAATGTTTTCAAGGAATAAAAGCAAATCTCAAAAGACGTCAAGCAAGGAATTGGGGGAAGACATAGAGGAAGTTGTCACAGTTCATGATTTATATTCGGAATGGCTAGACGAACCAGCAAACCAACTCTACTTAGGTCGACAAAGGTAAGAGCTGTTGATTATTAAAAGTTTTCTTCCCTGATTAGGAGTTGTCCACTCTAAGTAATAGCTATTTTGGTACTTATATTGCCTACTAAACTTGTTGATCTGCTTCAAGCCAGCTTAGCCTGTGAGAGCATAGATAGATATAAGGGTCTTTTTGGAGGACTGGTTTGTAGTAAGACAACCATGTTGTACTATTAAACTTGGCCTTATATGAGCAGACAACTCCTACAGACTTCAAACTTGAATTATGACAATCATTCCACACTGTTATATAGTACTAAAGGAGCTTAAACTGTATTAATATATTTCTATATTATGCATAGGCTGGCAATGAAAGCTTCTAGAGTTTAGTGTAGACAGCAGGTTGTGTTTGGTCAAATGTTAACTAGAGTGATTTCTGTGGCACATTTGGTCAGCCTAGAATGATTACACCTCAGGATGTATTATTCAGCTGGCTGAGTATTTGCATATTATTATGCTAATATGGCAAAGTGTAATGTTTACATAATGCTATATTAATATCCAGTGCTTCCTATATATAACTATATAATTTGATTCACTGGTCACAGAACATGCAGAATAAACAGCTCTGTCCAGACAATCTGTTCTTCTAAATTCTGTGGCATCAACTATCTATATGTAGGTGTAACTCACTTACATTATGGAAGGTATTAACAGGTCAGATTTCAGTTAGTTGCAGTAATTGCTAATGTCAAACTACCTTAGCTTTAGATTGCGTTTGGTACATGGAATGGAGTTTTGACGCTGGTTATCATGAGAGGATAACTCCTCAGGCTTCGTGTTGTTTCTTGCTGCCTGGTTATAATCGAAGTTCAAAGTAACCCCTTGCTTTACAGATTTACTGCTACACTAATGCCAGTTTCAATAATTTGTTTTTATTTTGAATGATTTCATAACATTATCTCGTTAACTTGGTCTAAGCAAGTTCAACACGACTTGATTTCTGAAGTTATGACTTGAATGTGTTTTGCATGACATCGAGAGAACATGCCCCACAAATCTGACAGATGGTAATTTTTGGAGAATGCCATAAATTGGCATAAAACTAATAAAAATAACTTGCTGTCTTCTCTGAATAAGTAGCTGTAAAGGCGAATGTAACTTACTTTGAACTTTGTTGTTAACTGAAGCTGAGGTATGTACGGGTGCACTCTTGACATAGAGGGGCAGGTGAGCTGTTCTATTGGCACATCATAGCACATGCTCTATTTGTTATGTAATTTTGACACATCTGAACATGTTAAATGCCACTCAACATACTTCAGTCACAGAATTTAAGACTTTTTGCTTCAGCAAGGAGCCTAGTGCAATTATATTATAAATTGATTTGTGCAATCTTGCAATATAGATCACATTATGTAATTATTTTATTGCTTAGCATATGAAAAAATTCTTGTAAATCGCTGATGAAATCTAAATCTATTGGATAACAACTCTAATCCCTGATTTAGAACAATAGAGAACTGATTATGTGATTATGCGTAAGGCCTTAGTGAGTCCGTGTAATAAAGAATAACATAATTTTTGCAGCTTATTTTTGAGTTTTGAGGTCTAAGTATTTTGACTCTGGAGATTAAAATAGCTATGAAGTCTTGAGTCTGTGAGGTGTGTCTAGAGGTCAAGGCTAAGTGAGGCTGATTTGATGTGGCTATACAAAATTTAGGTTCCATAGCTGCTATGAGGATGTGATTTTAAGCAGTTGAAACTCAAAGCCTGTTTTCTCTGTGACAGTTGCTTGGGGAGTTCTTGTTATTGCTTGCTATTTATTCCAATTGCTGACATGTGAAAATATGGTAGTAAACAGTCCAGTCCCTGACAAACATCCAGGTGGATCTTGACGGATTGGAGAAAATGGAACTAGATTTTTCAGGATACAAATTATAATTATACCAGAATGTGATTGATAATTATAATTATAAGTAGTGTGATGAAGGTAGTTCTGTAGCAGAGCAGGTTTGAGCTTAGCTTATCAGTTTGATTTCATAGTTTTTTATCTTGAGTGGTGAAACCACAAACATGATTAAATTATAGGATTAATATTACTACTGTACAAGCCCAAATGTAGATATAGTATTGTAAGTACCTGAAACATATAGGATCTGAACTGTGACAAATTTATGAATAAGGATAAGGATATACAATGCAGTAGTTAGCGGATTGACATTTGCACTTTAAAATGTAATCGATAAATTACGTGATGATTTCTTTTGAAATATAAGAAATAAAATTTGCAATGCGAACTTGGTTGGTTGCCACCAAAGGGTGGTTTCCGACTCTCTCGTTGAGACCCTAAATAAATGTAATCTGCGCCAAGATCGATACCCATTCGGATACCCATCGTAGAGAGCAAATAAAGAAATAAAAATGTTAATATAAATATATCATTTTTTATTATTTCTTAATAAACGACGGCTAGCGATAGAGGGTCATATGACGACGCTGAAATAATATAAATTAATTCTTATTTATTATTTTGGTGGTTCTCAACGATGGGTTCGGATACCTACCAGTTATCAACTGGCAAAAGCTAAACTTTGCCTTTTCCCAAATTCCA
>JAOQGN010163706.1:0-11225 GCA_027564295.1 Himantozoum antarcticum | reverse complement strand
GAACAGTAAGTATGTGTGACAGCTACACCACATAACATTAGAACAGTAAGTATGTGTGACAGCTACACCACATAACAGTAGAACAGTATGTACGTGTGACAGCTACACCACATAACATTAGAACAGTAAGTATTGTGACAGCTGCACCACATAACATTAAAACAGTATGTACTTGTGACAGCTACACCACATAACATTAGAACAGTAAGTATGTGTGACAGCTACACCACATAACAGTAGAACAGTAAGTATTGTGACAGCTGCACCACATAACATTAGAACAGTATGTACTTGTGACAGCTACACCACATAACATTAGAACAGTAAGTATTTGTGACAGCTACACCACATAACATTAGAACAGTAAGTATTGTGACAGCTACACCACATAACATTAAAAACACAGTATATGTTATACAGCAATCATCCACCTACATGTAGTTCTAAACAGCCATTGTTAACCAAATTGCACCAGCAGCATTTTCCATAGAAACAAGCTTTTTACCGGAGTTGTCTTCGACAGTTTGCCGCAACAAACTTTGCGGTTGTGGTAAAACACCCGGCATGGCAACGATAACTGTTTGTATGGTGGTTACCAATTATACAACGAAAGCAAAAAGAAAAAAGATAGATGAAAGCTGAGATCCAGAGATTATGTTGCAGTGAGGCAAAAACTTTAACAAAGTAAAGTTCAATTCGTAACGCAATCCTTCCGAAGTGATGCTGTGAACGGCATAGAGTTTGATAAAATCTGCCGAAGTGATGCTATCTCCGGATATTTGCTGTGTGGGGGTAGTCATCCCTTAAAAATCTCATATCTTCAATAATACTTAAGCTATCGCCATAGAGTTTAAACTTTCTTAGAGGACAAGTAGCGCTATCCATAGATATATAGTAAGCTATATTAATATTAAATTTAGAGATCAAATCCTTCCCTGAGTCAAATAATTTTGTCTTTACAGCGTTGGATTTTTTTTAATTAGGGACCCGACCCATATAAAAATCGTCTTATCTTGAATTAGAACAGAGCTAGAAGGCTAACTTTCTACATTCAATTCGGAACGATTTTAGCTACACACCAATATTATAATTAGTGTTGTAACTCACCAAAGATCATGACCGCAATATATGATTTCCTGAAACACCGAAGTGCGCTGTGATTTGGGAAAGTCTGGTTGTTAGTACCTACTGTTCCACTCAGAGGTTGTAGGTATAGTGTTGAATATAATAAGTATCTGGTGCAGAATTCTTGAGAGAATCCAACGGTGCAAGTTAAAAGTGTCCAAGTTTAATCGTTTTCACACAATATGAAAAATGAACGATTTGTATTAATATTCTGATTAATTGTGGCCAATCTAAATTATTTTGCGTAGAGAAAGAGTTAAAATCTTTAAATTTATAATCAAAATTTAGAACTACTGTAGTAACTACTGCATCACTAATTGGGGAGTGCTACAACTGCTCGAGGTACCCACATTTCATGATTGGGGAGTGCCACATCTGCTCGAGGTACCCACACTTCATGATTGGGGAGTGCTAAAACTGCTTGAGGTACCCACACTTCATGATTGGGGAGTGCTACAACCGCTCGAGGTACCCACACTTCATGATTGGGGAGTGCTACAACTGCTCGAGGTACCCACACTTCATGATTATCCTCACCTCAATGTTGATTCTGTTGAACTCATCAAAGCAACCCCAGGCTCCAGTTTGTGCTAGACCAGAGAACATGCGGCCCATAGATTTAAAATCTAGACCCTCGGAACAGTTGACCACAATAACGTAATTACCAAGGGCTTTTCCAAGATCTTTAACAGTTTCTGTCTTTCCAGTACCTGTAGCAACAACATAACAGATTGACAAGTTGGGCGAACACAGCTTATCTGCGATGGGCCGAAGGCTGAGTGATAAGACTTGTGTGGTCTCTGACAGTATAGATAACAAACTATGTTTTATGGACTGATCATGAAATGGCAAACAATGTAGATTGAAAAATATCTAGTTCGTTGCTATTGTTTGACATAATTATAATATTATATACTTGTACACTATAAGGAGTTGTCTGCACAATGGGCAGACAATTTCTAATTAAATGCAATTGTTGAACAAACTATAGAGAGATGAGCGACTGTATACAGCTCTGTGAATAGAGTGTAGTAGTAGGATCTATTATATATATAGGGCAATATTATATTATATAATATTATATACTTTATAATCCTGACTTAAAGCACATGCGCTTATATAGTGGGGGATTTACAGTATAAGCGCATGCGCTATATAAACGGAACCAAAATTCCAATAGAGAATGGGTGTGATTATGGAATGAGACTCATAGAGACAGGGAACTGAACAAGAGGTGTGCTTATATGGACTATACGGTAATAATACGGTACCCGCACAAATTAACATGGCATGCAAATGAAACAACAGTTTATGAAAAATTGAACGAAATTATAATGAATAATTATATTTTATGTCAAATTCATTTATATTGCATTTATATTTAATTCAAATTTCATTTATATTAATTTACATGTCATTTCATTTTAAATTCTACTTGGACTGCACTATGTAATATTATGCATGCTTGTGGAAATCAAGCCAATGTGTGGACTTTACCAGCAGGTCCCTTGGGAGAGCCTCCTCTGTGTAGATGTAGTGCAGTGGTTAGAGTCATGTAACATCTGTCTGTGAGTGGTGTGATTACCAGACGTCCAGAGTTACCCAGATACTCGTATCCATACTGGAACTGTGTGTTAGTCTGCCTCACAACACAATCATCGATCTCCTATAGGGACAAAGCACAAGTAGTGATTGAAGGCTAGCTTGTCCCCAGACAAACGTGTTTAAATATAAGAATGAATGTTGACCTGACTCAACCAGACCCTGTTGACCTGACCCGCTGACCTTTAACCCACGATGTTGACCTGTGACCTCATGGTTAACCAATGTGGAGTTAAAAGATAAATAAAGAAGGAATACTTTTCCAGACAGGGTATGATAAATGATATATTAAGTTTGTTAAAAGTTATTATTGCTGAAATAAAACAAGTGCAAATTCAACCTTTTTGACACATTGTTTAATAGTTAGAATCACGTTATGATTATTCCGCTACGTCATAATTATATTATGTATTTTGTAACCAGGATAATAATAGCTAAGGAGTGTACTGCATATATGATTTCCAAATTTGTGCAGGTGTACGGGGTTATAATTATAGCACAATGCTTACTTCTAATTTTTTATAACTTCTTAGCATCATTTTTAAATAATTAATGCATTTTGTATATCAATATTATTCGGATTAACAATGAGGAGGTGTTTCAAAGCATTTATGTTAAACAATCCGCAAGATTCACACTCAATTAGCTGGAAATATTGTATCGGTTGGCCCTCACTCATCTACAGCAGGGAATGCTGGTTGCTGAAGCCCAGACGACTTGTGTCAAAGGAGACTAAAAACATATTCTCTTTATTGGGAGCAGTATGCGGGGTTAGCCACATCGAAAGCTAACCACAAAGACTTGTAATCAAAGAGCTGCCCCTTGATGTACTCTCCATTCAGCTGCTTTGAAAGTTAGGAAGGAAGATTTTAATGTACAAGTCTCACCAACAATACGATTTATGTTAACATGCAAATCAAATAATATAGAAAATAGGGTTTTTTGAATCTGCATGAAAGTGACTGTCTTAGTCAGCACTAAAGTAAAAGTGAATGAGCCAGGAATGTGTTCTGATTATAATGTAATAATCTGACCCTTACTGGAAGGGTTAGGGTTGGACTACCACGGAGTCCAGACAATACTGAATGGAGGGGAGGTAGGGATGTCGGCGATGCCTCACTCGAAGGCCAGTTGGAACCGACCTGGAAACGGTCAGAGGGGAGGCTTTACTTTGAACTACATGTACATGCAGTAGCAGAGCCATGATACTCCTTTTGGCCAATAGTAAGCTCATGACAGTAGTGTTCATCGGCATTGTTGCCCTGCAACTAGTAACATATTTATGCTTCGAAATAGTGAAAATGTGCAGTAGATTTTGTTTTTTTATTGGATCCCACAACGCCAATAAAAGACTACTAGTATACTACATGTAGATAATGTAATTATTATAGATCGAATTGTATCATTGGTTGGCTGTCAGGGATTTGATGTTATTCATGGAATTATCTACATCTTCATGAAAAGTGATTTTTAATTCGTGTAAGACAACCTCTCGTTTCTCGACCACTTCTAGACCGCAGACATCAAAAACTCTGAAAATAATCAATAGTTCTTTCCATTTTATATGACCATTTTAAATAGTGGCAAGCAATTTTAGACGTAAGGTTGTTATTTTTATTAACTATTAATAATTATTGTAATGATATTGCAAATGTAATATTGTAAACATTCTATATTATCATTATCGTGATGGTCAAATGATACCTGAGCGTGGAAATAGACATAAACATAAACATATACACAAATAGTTTACCTAATTGTCAATGCGAAATTGAAATTAGAGTTTTTGCAGCAGGATAGACAGCATTTTCCTCTACTACTGTGTTTCAACAGACAACTCATTAACTTTGTTCGTGTGATCATATTGGAAAGCATTATTCAAGCATCATCCCGTTATCAAATTTCTCATTAATTTCCTTTCTCTCAGAACTTATTTTGTTTGGCTTCACATCCTGTGAGCACTCTTGTTCACCCAAACTTAAGTTGAGTTTATACCCGGCCAATCAAGTTCCAATCTAAGAATTTTGTCTTTTTCCAGTCATTACTCGGAGACCAATGACTGTCTATCTATGTCTCTCTATCTACATTTGGCCGAAAATACGATACGTCTTCTATAGGTATATCGAAATGGCCATTTGACATTGTTGAAAATGGTAATTTCTATGTTCTAGGTAGGTGCAAATGGATGCAAAAAAATCAATTTAATTACAGAACGTACCATAGATTCTTACTACATATACTATGTAGCAATGAAATGCTCCCTTTAATTAGTAATAATTACTAATTAAAGGGAGCATAAAATCTAAGAATTTTTGCTTTTAATTTAAAAGTAAACATTTTTTGCTTTTAATTTGTACTTTTAAATTAAAAGCAAAAAATTAAAAGTTTTTGCTTTTAATTTTGCTTCTAATTAGTAATAATTATAAGCAAAACTATTTCAGCCAATCAACATATTTTCCGTAATTGAATGAAACGAAACTGAAAGTGATCCAATACGCAGGCATCTCGCATACAGCGAGTGATATTTTCACATGTCGACAGAAAACTAATAGCCATCGCCAATGTTATTGGACAGATTGCTCCCAAGTGATACAAAGGAGTGGCCGACTTAACGGTGCAATCCAACGCGGTTGGGTTGAAAAAGTCTCGCCACCGACATGAATTCCGTTTTGTCTCGTCTACGGTTCGCATTTTACACTGGGCCGAAATTTCGGCAGATCAAGAATTGGCCGCAATTTTGGTCTGGTGTAAACTCAACTTTAGTCGTGGTCCTTAAGGCTCAAATGGCATATTGATGGCTTCCTCTTGGGACCACGACTTTCCAGAACAAATCGAGGCAAAAATGCTTATCTGCAACATATAAGCTATAATTTATATTGCACAAACAATATAAGAGTCACATGGATATTACTGTACACCGACACTTTCCACTGCATTACAGCATTAATAATGAGTTCATAATAAATAATTGACACCAGGAAGGATGGTATTGGAAAATCATTATACCACATAAAATGTGTCATGGAATATTGATGAGATAAATGACAGGCTATCTACACATTATACTCATAGTTTTGGCTATCCAATCGTTTTCTTACTATAATTAGCAAAGCACTCCGTGATTAGATTGATGGAAGTGATTCACCTATCACTAAATTAGAGGAATGGTTGAAGTGGTTGTGTTTTGTCGGCGCCTGGAAGTTTTGATTCTGCTCTCATGACTTAGCAGATTTGTTACAGGTCAACCCACTTGCCTGTGTGAAATAGTATAAATAGAGGAGGTTAGAATAGAGTAGACATCACTTGCACATCAACTGAGTAACTGCTAACACAGACAATACACAAGTAAGTACAAATATAGTATGATAGTATTTCAATATTGTAGTATAATGTTACATTCAGATAATTATTATAATGAATCGGTGAGAAGGCAAATAAAAATAATTTGGTAAATTTATCAAAATCCAACAGTGGAAGTATTGTTGAGTGATCATTATAAAAGAATAATATTCAATAACTTCTTTTACCATTATTATTATGCTTATTTTGGATGATATGCAAATGCAAAATACGTTGTTATTAAACTAATATATACTTAGAGCTGCATAAATTTATAAGAATATGTTGCAAATGCATTAATAATTAAACAATTTTCCCACAATGGAAGTTTGCTTAAATTACCTGCTAGGTCCATTAATTACAATATTTTAAAACACTTCAATTTGGAAAATTCACAGTTAAAAATGTTGAAAATGTATACCTAATGAAGCCTACTGTAGCGTACATGGACACATAAATTATCGGAAGCCATTAAATTTAGCCAAAAAATTATTTTTAAGCGTAACGTTTAAAGCTTAAAGTTTCTAAGGTTAAACTTAGCCAAAATTGATCAAACTACAGTCAGACTTATATTATAGGCTTAATGGAATATTTAACCAGATGAACATACAGAAAAACACTACGTGCCATACTTTTCCGGATATACCATTTTGAAAATTGAACATTTTGCATTGATGGGGGGACCCCATTGATTCTCATTGTGATGTAGTATCAGTCCATGATGTGATGCAATTGGTCATGTGACTAGCCATAGTACCCATGCCAAGATTTTGTTACAGCAAGGTATATACAGACGTGTTAGCTGGTCTATGCAGCAGCAATGTATTCTATCCATGGTTACACAACAACCTTTAATGAAATTTGTTTAGGATTCATAGACTCTTTAGCCTTTAGCTTTGGTATATATACTAAATTACTGAAATCTCTTTGCATTGCATTGCGCAATATAAATTTGCAAAAATATGTGTCTGTTTAAAAATGGTATACTATGTTTGAACTGACTCGATTCCTTTCATAATTGTACCACCATATTATATTTATAGACCTAAAATTATCATCATGAAGGTAATTGCAATCCTCATCGCTGTATGCCTAGCCCTGGCCACTGCCACAAATTATGGTTATTATGGCAACCGATACAACCGTGGACATGGCTCCAACAGAGTAAACCGTTTTAATAACTCCAACAGAGGTGGTCACGGATACAACAGAGGTGGTCAAGGATTCAACAGACCTAACAACTACCGTTACAACAACAGAAGAGGGGGACATGGTTACCAGCGTCGTGGTGGTTACAAATCCTCATTCAGCAATATATATTAGAATCTAATGTAAGTGAGATGATTACTTTCTTTCTTGTCCTAATAAATTTCAAAAATTACTATAATTGTTTTATTGTTGATGCTGCAAATGTATCATACTCTAACGATATATTTTCATGACTTTTCATTGCCTTATGAAGTAAAATAAAATTTCACTTCACTTCTACAGTAGCTATACGTAGGTATTGCAAAAAACTTGTTCTAACTTATCATGATCCCTATTATTTCATTACTTCTTAATCTAGAACTCATCTAGTGATGTCGTTTAGTACGACAAATCATATTGACAATCTATATTGCTGACTGCATTATAATTATGATTTATTTCCTATTCACCAAGTAGTGTGACATGCAATTTTGTCTAAAGCAGTCCTTACATGAGCGATTTATTTAGCATAGCGATTTGTCCCTCTGTCTGCTAAGCTCCGCCCCTTTTTCTAGTTTCAGCGATAGACTTGTTCAAGCTAGACAATCACTGCCAAGCTTATCTTTCAGAACGAGTGTCTTCACTGATTGGCTAGTAGCCCAAAAGCAATAAAGCGTAGAATGGAATGACATGTGTACTGGGTATGATTACACTAGTACATCGGTACTAATGTACAGTAGTCAGTAGGCCTACATACAGATAGTAATAGATAACTTGCTAGCTAGAATTCTCTCTGTGTTTGTAAGAGCAAATGGTCTGCAATTTCTTCCTCTCAGCTAAACAAACAGCTGGTCTCACAGCGAGAGATATAGCTCATGTAAGGAAGCCCTTACACAAGTTAATAATGCTATGCACGAAAAGTTAATTGATTGAGAAAAAGTGTTACAGAGTCTTATTTTAAAAAGTTTAGAATTAATCATCAGTATTTTTATCTGTTTCATATGAACAAAGAAGTGAACATACAACTAAATCGTAAATAAAACAATATTATAATTACTGTAAAAACTCATGATGTGATGTAAAATATATTCTCCTCAATTATTTGTAGAATGACAGGAGACAAGAGTAGTGTTGCAGAACAGACAGACTCACAAAATTCACATCAGTGAATCATTAGTCAGTGGTTTTCTTGGCGTCAAATAATGCAGCTAGCTGCCGTTTGTTACTGTGATCTTTTCTAAATCAATATAATTTCAATTTGTATGTTTTGTTACCTTTTTGTAGTTAATTTTGTTGTTGTTGCTGTTGTTGCTTTTTTAATAATAAAATGTTTAATTTGACTATTTAAATTACCCCACTTTTTCTTCGTGCTACAAGAATTAGGAGTTTAATATTTCATAGTTGATTTCCAGGTTATTTTAAATACACATCACAATGCTCATACTCAAGTAACGGACATTGTGCTAACCTATATCTTACACAAACAAATATAATATATAGACCTCACACAAAATCTATGAAACTAGGTAGCATTGCACCTTGGATATGTACATGCATTATGGATACAGTATGCATCTACTAACACCGTCTTGTGCAAAGGCAGCTTCGCAATACTTTCCTATGCTAAACTAAATACATATCTGATTCCTTCATAAAAGTAGATAAAAAAAGCATCTATTGCAGAATTATGTCCATGCAATAGAGGAGCACTTCACTGGCTGCCTGATTGCAGGTAGTTGCCCAAGATTAAACATTAAAGCAAACTCTCATCAGTTGGCCCAATCAAATGAACTTTTGCTCAAACTAATCCTCTCAATACATTTGCAAGCCTGAGCATTGGCACTCTGCAAGTCTGAACATTGGCAACATTGGACCTTACTCATCTCATTATTTATACTTAACCTGATGCAAGAGACAACTTGAATGCTTGGACACACCTGATGAATTTGCAACTGAAATAACTCTGTTTGTATTCAAAGGTGTTTGACTTTAATAGTGTTGTGACAGATTGCTGCTTCTCCCTCACACAGCTGCTGGTTGAGGGGCCTGAACTAATAGAGTACACTAGGAATAGACATGTTGTCTCATGACAGCATTTATTTATCTAATCAGTTGGGTGTTGGCTGGCCTGGTTTTCTAGTTAACGCCCAACTGACAGCTTACCGGTTGAACAGCCAATTCTGGCAGCTGTGCAGCCAATCATGCCAACTGTGCAGCCAATCCTGCCAGCTGAACAGCTGGCAGTGCCTTCCTATGTATGTACCAGAGCTCTTGAGCTCTCTTTCTCTCTTTGAATTAAATGTTTGCATGGGAAGGCTGTTCCGGTTTTTCTAAACATTCAAATAAATGTTTTAAGTGACACTAACCTTATCTAATTCATTCTTAAGTGTAAATAAGGTTACTCTGATTTGTGCCCCTTGGGTAGGTCAGTCAACCGGCTTCACCAACTTAGTGTTAAGTTGCCCAGAAGTTCTAGCTTGCCTGTACGCAGCACCCTGCCTTTTGTTGCTCCAGTTGAGATGAGCTATTCGAGGTTGCCTTCCAGTTCGTGGTGGTACCCGCCCAGTCTGGAGACTCAGAGATTGCTACAGCATTATTGCATTTCCAATTAATATTTCTAGCTGGTCGAAAATTCATCATTTTAAATAGCATAAACCAGGTATCAATCTTATCGATAATAGGCGTATTCAGAAAAGCCTAACCATATATATTTATAATTCTAATCAAGATAATAACATAGGAAAATTTGCAGATACATAGTCACCTGCTAAGCGATTAGTGATAATACTTGTATATCTTCACTAAACACATATAGTTTGAAGAATCGCAATATGTATTCTTTGAATGACAACGTTTCTGTTTAGAGCGTATTTGTGGTTTAGCAGCTCTATTTAGATGTACATATAACACCCTATATCTTTACAATGAATGGGAATGAGTTTACCCTGGCTAACCAAGCCAACTACATTCTGTCAACTGCCATCTACTCGCAGGTCGGCATATATAGTTTCGTTGAAGTTATGAATTGGTAAAAGCCATTTCTTGAATTTTAAAATAAATAAAGCACTTGGGAATCCCAATAGTCTGCATAGCTTCCTAAGTTAATTAACAATAAGACGCATTATATACATGTACATGTACATGTTGGTAGTTGTCAGGCAATAAATATCAGGCGGAATTCAGCCAATCATATTACAGCAGTACCGTAAAACGGGAAAACTTCGAGACGGTGGGGTAAGATGACATCTTTCCATTTAAGGTTTAGTTTTCTCTCTGATGCATCTATGATCAATGAATAATCTGCTAGTTTATAGCAATTTGGAAAATAAGTATATGTATGGATATAACATGATAGTGTTTTGTATTTTTTTCCTCTGCTTTCAATCCGAAATCTGATCATAAATACGGAGGAGATAATCATAGATATTCAAAAAGTAGCAAACTCTGTTTCCAACTGTAATTTGACTTTCCTAGCAACATCTTAACCCTTTCACTGCTGAACGCGACGATAGTCGAAACTATAGTGGACTGCCGTGTGTGACTAGTCGAAATCAGACTAAACTTACATTAATCATAAGTGGATGTGCTGTTTCAGTTGCTAGTATAGGGCGCCGGTCGTTTCACATATTAGACAAGTTAGTCAACATCATTCTGGAATTGTTTTGAAAAATAAATTATAAATTTGTTGTGACCAAGGCTAGAAACAACTTGACATTCGTTTGACATTTTCAATTGCAATTCTAAATTCTGGAATTTTGCGTTTCAACGCTATTTCAGAATTATTTCAAAGTTTTCAGTACTACTACGTTATAATGGGTACTGGTGGACACTGTTATATAAGACTTAGATTAAACTGTGATGAGGTTTTTACTGCATTTGCTGGCATGCAGACTCAAATTTCAGCTAATATAGTGATTCTGAGTCTGATTCTGAATCCACTACCAATGCTAGTAGTAGTAACTATAACAATG
>JAOQGN010163484.1:0-11230 GCA_027564295.1 Himantozoum antarcticum | reverse complement strand
AGTGAGCTACCAAGTTCTAAATTTCATTTTTTCTTATAACCATAATATCCATCACCCGGGAGAGAGAAAACCCAAACTTAACTAAACTTAACTAAGTTTAGTTAAGTTTGGCTTAAGCTAACTTGACCATGCCAATAATATGCAGCAATCTGTCACATAACTCTGCAGTCAGTCCATGCCATGCCACACTATTGCTCTTGGAGGATCACATTTACAAAATTATCATGAACACAAAGAATAATCGTTGGCAATAACGGTTATTTTAAAATCGTGCAAAGAAAAAAGTTAACCTCTCTCTCTCCCGGGTGATGGATATTATGGTTATAAGAAAAAATGAAATTTAGAACTTGGTAGCTCAATTGGGTCAAAATTCCCAATTAAAATGAAGATGGATATTATTAAAATTCACCCTCCTAACATCCATCTTTCAGTCACCTTGGACACAGACATAATGTTATGGGTAGCCATACAAAATCCTACTGTCATAATCCCACTGCCACAGTCTTCAGCGTATTTTAGCTTAGACAGCTTACAGTCTACAGGCTAGGTAGCTTAAGCAAACAAATGTTTGAAAATAAAAATATATTGTGAAAGCAATTGTTGTGATTTGCTACAGGCTTGCAGCCTACAGGTTTACCTCGAATTTGCTTTCGCAACCTGAATTTTTTTACCAATGTAATTCATTCATTCATTCATAATGTCAGGTTTAGACTTAGGTCAATCTCGCTTTTCAGAGATCATTTTAATTATCTATTGACAATATAATGCAAATTATATATTTTGTAATTTCAGGTTGCTGACACTTTCTTACCTCTGAACTTGTATCTTTACATATTTTGTAACTCACAGTCATGCAAAGCACTAAAATTACAAATATGGCATTTTTGGCATTCTAATCCCATTAGGCCTACTACATAAAATTATTTATAAAAACATACACAATCATAAACAAATATTTTTCATTTGTTTTTCGGTTTAAATTTGATCAAGGAGTTGTAGTTTTTCCAGAAAGAAAATTCTTACCTGTTCCTACGGTGCTTTTGACCGTTGGCATTGTGAACTTATTTAGTCTATCCCTCTGTTGTTATGTCGTTTTTATTTGATAGTTGGATTTGTATTTGGATTGATATTTGGACATGTGAAATCAAATATCAGTAGGTCTAATGTGATTGACACAATTAAATGCAACATCGTAATTGTAATTTTTATTTTAAGCTAATGCTAGATCAACTTCAAAACTAGGAACAACAATCAGTTCCATTCATTCCATCGTTGTATTTTATTTAGTCAAATTTATATGCCCATTAATACTTTACTGATTACTACTGTGGTTACTGTTCATGGTTATGAACCACATCGCTAGTATCAAAATACATTGTAAAAAGTGTCTGGAGAGTACCACTAATACACTTGGTGTACACAGAAATATGAATGATCAGTGGCACTAATTAGATAAAAATGAATTCCATAAAAATATACATGTAGACATCCATCTGATCTGATAACTAACTACTTGACAATACCAAAAACTCCATGCTTTTCTGAGTATAGAAATTGCTCAGAAGTGCCATGCTTTTCTGAGTATAGAAATTTTAATATTGGATATTTCCCATTGATCCTCATTGTGATGTCATAATGTCACATCTCGTCATAGGTTCCTAAATGCGTCAAAGTACAAGCCTGTACTAACGTACAAGCTTGTTAAAATTTTTCGCGTTGCTTACTTCAAAGATTTTTTTATCGCTTTGAAATTCAAATGCCTACATTTTTATCACAACCTCCACATGCTCTCGCTTGTGTAAAATGTTTATGATTTAAAATGAGCCTTAAAGTAGTTGTAAATAAAATGTAAAGTGTAATTTTATAATTGATCATTAAATTGATATGAATCTATCAATTAACAGGAGACCACAACTACAAGAGGAATAAGAACATAGATCTAAAAGAGCAGATGATTTCTTCTCTACCAGATATACAGTCAGAGATACTTTCTCCCAGTGATGACTTTATAATAGTAGCATGTGACGGAATATGGAACTCCCTAACTAGTCAACAGTGTGTAGACTTTGTCAAGGAACGGATTGAGCGAGGAGACAAGATTTCACAAATTTGTGAAGATGTAAGTGTATATGTATGCACTAGAAACGCACATCAAGTATTATCTTCTAGATCAGAAACCCGAGTATGTTGTAGCTGTAGTAGCCATAATAATATTCCCTGTTGTTGGTGGGATAGGGAAGGGAGGCAATGAGCGTATTATAGCATTGTGTCTAGTATATTTGGTGTCTCCTGTTTTTACTTCACCAACTTTCATTATTAATTCATGCCAGAAATTGAATGCTGTCTATAAATGACAGCATTGATTATATCAACGGCTCATGAATTGGAAATACTAGTCGCAAAACATTCATTTAAGTGCATGCCACCGTGCAATGTGCATTGCCACCATCTCTATATTGAGGTAACAAATGAAGGTTGTTGCCTTCTGCACCGAAATGTGAAAAATCGAAGTTATCCGCTCTCGTTACATGAATGTAAGTGGAGTACACAACTCTTATTAATGTCACTTACTGCGAACATCTCCGACCACTATAATTGTAACGTTGTTAAAACTTTCGATGTGTTTATGTATCTGCTTCAATGCAGATTCGCATAATGTTATATTCATGAGTTGACTAGAGAGTGAGTTGGCACTTAGTCGCCCCTGGAAAGACATCAACTCACTGCTAAGCAACTAAAAATGTAGGAGCATTGGCTACGCACAGGCCACTGTAATCGCCTAATGGAAAGACCCCTATTACCCGATGCACCTAGCTACGCCTTAGTGAAGAGTGAATTACTAAAATATCAAGCTACATAAATAATTGATAGCCAAGTTTTATGAAATGACCATCATTTGTAAATCACTTATATTGGCCTTGAACATATTTACAGCTTATTAATAATAATATTGTTAACTTTAATGCCAGTCTTATATTCACATAAAATTAGCCAATTCCATTCTATTTACATCAAGTTATTTTGGGTCCTAGGATGGTGCATATACTCATCTACATGCATATACTCATATATACATAATTTTTACCCATCAGTTATGTTGAAGTGTTAGTGTGTAATGAACTAAAGATAATCAGTGATAATTGCTTAGCAAAATCAAAAAAACATTTCATCATTTTAATTTCTTGACAGGACATTGGGACTGCTGCAAAAATTTTGCATAAATATTCTTGGCTGTTGCCTAATAATATCGTGGAGTTATCTTTCATAAAGGGTCGAAAACTCTATAGAACGGTAGTGTGTCAGACTCTTTCCAACTCACTAAAAAGGGAAGATAACTCCGCGAAAACTGCTCAAGTAGACTAGAAGTTCATTGAAACTTGTGATTTTCAACTCAACTCCCTCGCTAATCGCCACATGGAAACCCAGTGAGAATTATATGATGTAAATGTATTCAATGGTGAACAATGTGCTTTATCTTTAATTGTAGCTGTTTCACAGTGTGTTAGCTGACGATACAGTTGAGGGTGACGGCACCGGTTGTGACAATATGACCTGCATAATCATTGATCTCCAGAAATCCACTCGTCCAAATCCAAAGAACTACCGCACTTCCAGTACCGGGTTTGATCACACGATATCAGACGACCTGCCCGTCTCATCTAGTGCCGACGATGAGGAACCACAGGCTAAAAAACCTAAACCTTCTAAGTAAAGTCTATACAGTCCATGTTAATGATTGATGTAGATACACTTATTCAGGATACTTTTTTATTTGTCATGAGAACATGATAGATATTTGTAAATATTTCCGCAGCATTTTCGCTGGTATGGTGCATGCTTTGAAACTAGCGATGAATGTGTCTATTATTCTCCATTGGCATCGGGTTCTAATGAGCAGCAAATGCCGTGTATAGTGTAGAACAAACTTCATGCAGCGCAAATTCTTTGTTCAAGTAATTTGCAATTGTTTGTTATTGATGTTTATTTTTATTCTTACTGCTACTCAATATCAACCAATGTCACAATGGTAACTAAAACTGTATATTCATTATATCACCAACAAACTATTAGTTTCCATCTTTTAGTTCTTTTGTATTCTATAATATTATGTACCATACATGTATATGCATTGTGCAGTCAATGTTACGTGTAGACCAATCTTCTCAATGTATTACTGCTACTTACTACTACATTGCCAATTAATAAACATGAGTCTGCTGATTTTGTGACTTTGTATTTGTGATTATACCCAAATGGCCGTTGCTGCTATACTTGGTTAACCCGTGCTAGCAAGCTTTGTTTTACTCAAAAGATTGCAGTGGCATTAGGAGTTATCTGCCGCCGTCTCTAAAACATCAACGGTGTGATAGGTTGTTCTAGCAACCGGCAGTTCCAACTGCGTTTGCCAGCTTTCGAGCATGACTAAGCTTGCCAGGATCGAGTAACACCTGATACCAAGTGGTTTCTACTGCACACCTCGCGGGTTATTTTCTCTCGAAGTATTTATTATTTTGGAATGGAAGTTCCAACGATTTCCGCAAAGGCTTTAATTGCCAAGACCAAATTGAAACCGCACAAGTGCGCTGTGGGCACTGGTCATTAATTGGGTAGATAAAATATGCAGGTTAAAAGCTCTCGGTTCAACATCAACCAATCAACATCACACTTTCATATGATGAAGATTTCTATTTTTATAAAAATATGTTAAGGATAATAATATGCTGACGATATTATTGATAAAAATATTAATATACATGTAAAATCAGAAATGCTACAATTCTCTAAAAAGTGATCGCTATAAAAAAGGTGATAGATACATTTCAACAGTGAAAGTTATTAGTTAGTCAATAATTATGTCATACTTGATTGGTGAACTAGTAAGCACTTCTTTAGTAAGCTCAACTTTGTAGTAAGCACTACAAAGTTGCCAACGAGGGCTCGTATCATACTAATACTATGAAAGCTAAGACTAGGGACCTAGGGACTAGGGACCTAGGGACTAGGGACCTAGGGACCTAGGGACTAGGCTATAGTACTATTAGGAGAGCGCTTTCAGCAACTAACAATCTATTATAACAATTATATTATGACCAGACAAACTATGTACAACAAAATAATACTTGCTACCAAGTATACATATTCATACTAGGATGCACATACATGTACAGTGTAAACTAAAAACAACTACGTCATCATTCCAAGCATAAAATGGTCTAAATGCTAAATGTCCTCCCCTTTCCATTTAGGTAGAAGGCGCCTCCGTGCATTGGTAAACCAATAATTAATTTGTGTTATTGTTAATCCGGTTTGCTTAATAAGCATTCCCTTCTCATCGTCATTGGGATATGGCTTTTCTTGATGTTCTCGCAACCAATTTAACATAACATTTACGGCTTCCTTTGGTAAGCTAGCGTGCTTTCGTCCTTCAGTAGTCTTTCCTTGTCCTTGCTGTTGACCTTTCACAGATCTATACAATACAGAGACAATATTGGTTATTGTCAAGCTGATAAGCCTTACCATAACTTGTTACTTGCAGTTGGGCAGTATGATAATGCATTGTAAATTATGTTGCATGACAATATAATTATAATATTTTATTAGCTGCAGAGTATAAAAATAGGAGTGTGACATTCTAACACTACCTACATGTACATAGAGAAGACCAGTTATTTAACTAGACAGTCCATGTTAACTTTATATTCTGCTAGCTGAATTGAAACACAAATTAACGAATATATTTAGTCTAATAACTTCTTTGCAATCTTTGGCTTCGCAAACAAGCCTGAAAAAAGCATTGGGTGATTGAATAGACTGCTAGCTAGGACCACAAGCTACAGGGAGGTAAGGACGACTGCAGATTATGGACTATTACTAGATGGCAGATCTATATATATATATATATATACATATATGATATGAAAGTGGTGTGTATTGTCAGGTAAAGTGCTCGATAATAATTAAAAAATATAATAATTATTATATATACATATATATATTCTTACCCCTGTAGTGAGTGAGCGCTCATGACACTGCCAGCTTCAGACATGGTCTCATACAGATCACTGCCACTCTCCATCATGGTCTTCACTAAGCTACCGTCATTAATGTTATTCATGTACATCAGGTGCCTGTCAGGTGCCATCTAAATAGATCGGCAAACAATACATGATTGCATCAACTGTATAGTATAATAGTATCAGGCCTGCTTGTGCTGTGCCACAACTAAGCCTAACCAGAATGGTGAATTATGTCCCTTAGTAGAAGTCCTGTTATCAGCATATTAGTGTCATGAAAGAAAGGAGGAGTAGTGTACTATTAGCATGTGACACCTGCTGGTGGGAGATGGAACAAAAAATGGTCATCATATGCATTAGGTGTTTGGTAGATAGATGGCCCTTCCCTTGGTGTGCCACTTTTTGTGGTATACTGTCTACTCTATATAGTTATGTTACAGTTAATACTAAAATTATGACAGTGAAATTACTTTACAAAATCAATTGGGTACAAAAAAAGGGTACTGAAGCATATAAACATTGTGCATTAACCTGACAATGTGCAATGATAATGGTAATTAACATATATGTAACATTAATAATCAAGGATCTAGGGATGTTATACAATAATTTACTAGTCTTTGTGATAGCCTGGGTGTATGGTGTACTTCCAGTACCAACAGAGCCTCTTCAGCTATGTTTCTCGCCAGAGTATGTAAATTTAGCTTTCTAGAGAAACCTGAATGCACACTCTATTGCAACTGTCTATAGGATGCTCTTTAATGGTGCTATACTTACGTGCGATAGCCTATGGTGATGGGCCGCAGGTGGTGGAGGCATACAACTATTATATGGATCATGAAAGGGTGAATTGGGATCACCATACATGCTGGGGCCGGAGGGGGGAAGCCCCATCTCATACATGGTTTGTTGATGTCTTGACAAGGGTGGGTTCTACAATAATAATAAGCACAACATTGCCTAGCAAGTAGCATAACAATGTGCACAAACAACAGTGACATTGACAACAGTGACCGTAAGTGTAAGAATATACACAAAACTAAGCTACCAGGTGTGTCTATGTATATTCTTGGACTAAGCAAACATATTGATACAATTAGCAAGCAGGTAAAGGTATTGCATGTATTGCATGGATTGCACGTATTGCATATATAGCGTGTGGTTGTGGAAGGTTATCAACCTCGGTGTCTCAAACAGAACCATCAGGTTATACCAGCTGGCACTGATGCATTTCTAAATGATAAAATATTTGCAAAAATAGTTCAGCAGAAGTAAAAAAACAAATGAAGTTCTAGTATAATAGACAACAACTACAATTAGGTTTCCCTTCTCACTAATGCCACATAGAATGAACAGTAAATGCAACTTGGCATAATACAGTACAGTGGGCATGCAAACTTTAACACTAGCAACAGAATGATACCAACTTGTCATACACATACATACTTCTATAGAATAATCGCCAATAGCTACCAATATTATGCACAATATCATTTCAATAAAACTCATGTGCAGACAAATTTCGCTAACCAATCACATGGCAATGGTTGATGAAAAGTTACCCAGATAAACAAATGCTTGTGAAACAACTTAATCATTTTCATTCCCACTTACGTGCCAAAATACCCAGTCTCCTCCGTGCCGACTTAGTGCAGTAAACCCACCCACAAGCCCAGATATGGTAAATATATCAGCCCACAGCATCTCACACCACGATGCAACTTGGAATCGTCTTGGATCGATACATCTTGGGAAACATTGTCTGGTATATATGCAAGTGACGCAAGTGCAGTGCCGCTACACAAGCTGCCATTAGCTGCCACTAGCAGAGTACTGAATGACCAACCATACCAGATTAGAGGGAGAAAGGGGCACCGGAAGCTAAAGGATAAGGGTATTTCAAGGACAAACCACCCACAGAGTAGGCTCCACAAGTAATACTTTATACAAATCACTAGTCATACCTGCTATTCATAGCCAAATGAACTCAAAGATTGGTCTGCAATCCATCTTACGATGGTTTACTTATTCTCTTGCATCTCCTTTTATTCAGTAGCTCAAGCTAGCTTTATTGGTTGCCACTTAATTATCAAGTTTTCATCTGTTTAAACAGTTACTGATTTGCCTGCCTCATTAAGCAACAGCAGGCAATAATAGCATAACAGATAACGAATCTCTACTCCTCCCACCCCACCATCAACTTATCCTCCCAACTCTGACAACAAGTGGTGGTTTGTTAAGACTATATTCTTATAGATGAGATAACTGCATTTACTTAACCCAAATGTATGTTAGAGTGGGTAATATATTGGATGCAGCGCTGTAGTCGTAAATAAACAACATGCATAGCTGTGTCACCTACACTTACATTTGGTGACACTGTGTAGTTTGGAGGGGGACACGGTGGCCCGCCATGTGGAGTCATATATGGATTTCTAGCATTTGGCTGCTGTCCCGGCCGAGGATATCCACCCTATATAAAGAAAGCACAATTTTTTATTTAACTAAAATATTACACATTATTAAGTGACATAATGAGGCAAATCTCACTTCAACTTGTCCATTGTCTGTTTCTCAAGACAGTTCCTACACAAGATAGCCAACTATCATTTTGTGAGGGAATGACAGATTGGCAGCTAGGAGTTGCCGAGCTGACAGATTGGCAGCTTGGAGTTGCCGATATGTATAAGATATTATATAATTATATATACACGGTACCAATTAATGGTGCATTGGGTGCCGACTGCTGAGCATCAGACAATCTCAGTGAAATATTAGCCAATACTCGGTTAGTCTCGGTACAACAACAGTGCATAGTTCTGGCTAAGCGGTAACACGCGAATAAGTTTGAGTACTAACATGCATTGAATGTTGGTGATATTGAGGTGGAGGGTTTTGTCCAGGAGTGTACATAGTGGTAGAAGGCTGCTGAGAAGTTGTAGTCAGGTTTACAGGGTGTCTGTTGGAGTTAGGGCTGGTACAACCCGTGTCCACACTCAAAGGCTGGCTGTAGGTAGAGCCAGGCGTAGGTGGACCCGTAGGTGGACCCATATCACTACCAAACACTGAGCTAGACTCCTGCGAGTAGCAGATACAACATCATGATCACATGATCACATATATATATATATATATTAGTTATATTATAATTATATAAATAAAATTATAGTACAAAGACCTATTGTAACTAATTACTGCAATGGCAATCAGGTGGAATGGCAATGTGAGAGAGTCCAAAGAGCAGTCTGTGCAAAAAATGTGAAATAAGATAAAAGTCTTGGAGATATAATCAACTCAAAATAGTTTCACTTTAGTTATGCTTTCATTTAGCACCTAACATGACCCACCAGAATGCCCCTACTGCATTATAATTTTTGGATTTATTGCATTGAATGTGAGCAATAACAAAAAAAAATTTATTGTCAATGAAACATTCAGACATTCATGCAATGGAGCTTAGATTGTATTTAAATACACTTGATTGACATATAATATTTAGCTTACCCTGCGAGAAGGTCTAAAGGACTCGGAAGAGGGAGTTGTAGGCGGAATCATACCATAACCAGCAGGTCCCTTCAAATAGAGCAAATAATTTGAAAACATATTAGCAAAGAAGGCGAATGGTACGTATATAGACAGGTCTTTGGTGGTGACACTCAGTGGCTAAACATGGTAGAATTGTGTGGATCAATGAGGGGTCAGTACGACATTGCCACTCAGGTGTCAACTCGTGCAAATTTAGTAGCAGTGTCAGGATGGAAAGCTTAGACCAGAGGAACATTGTTATCAACTATGACTATGTACATGTACAATAAGCGTGGGATTCTCGTTTCTCGAATACTAGCACTAAATGCAAACTTAGTTGATGTTTAGATATTGTACAGATAATTTGATAGCGCCTTGCGGTATGTCTTTTGCAGTTATTAAAATTACCTTAGAAATATCATGCTTCATGTCGTCAAACTTTTCACAATATTCACCAGCAATAGACTTTGTACTCATGGGTGTCATAGGTGACGACGGTACACTAGATGGTGCCATTCCTGGTATAGCACCAGGTGAAGAATCTTGGCTATGTTGTGACTGAGGGTGCCGCTGTAGCATGTCCACTGATTTTCTCTGCCGTATCTTTTCCATAAGGCTATGATGCGCAAACTTGAGAGCGTCCATGACGACACTGTTCACAGATGGGATATGATATTGTTTCTCCATATCAGGATTACGGGACTGATAATTCTAAACGAAATTGTAAAATAATAATACAATAGTAGATACAGAATTTATAATATATTTAGCAATTTATCAACAGAGGAAGCAGCCTCACTAAAAGACATATTGTAATTGGTAATTGGCAATACAAATAGTGCTACAACTGTTGTAGGCAGTACCTGCTACATGTACTCCTAGGCGCTTGTCACTCGAGCTATCCTAAATCTCCGGGACTCTGGTCATAATATGTCATTTAAATAATATCAAGTCTCTGAGACCATGGCAATTAGTAATGAATGTTATGCGACTTTCGTATATCAAGATATGTCTGAACGCAGCAATAACAAGTTACAGTAACCTGGGCTTCAGCAAATGTCAACTTTTTAAATAAATGAGAAAACGATCTCATAAATAAGTAGCGATGGTGTGACATGGATTAGCATTGCTAAACTAATACTAGCTATTCAAGTAAAGTTGGTAAAGTCATGATTAGCTGTAAAAACTCAATAGCATACTAGTATTTAAGTTTGCAATATTAATTAGGTTGTCAGCTCAAGATGATTACTTAGACAGCTTGGATTCATTACAAGGCATGCGCTCACAAAGACCTCTCTCCCTCCAACTCACAATGTGTTATTAATAAAGTAATAATCGGATCTCAATATAATAATGTAATTGAAAAAATTACAATGCAGTGATCAATTCACATAATGCTCTACCAGTTGGATGAGGATTAGAAGCAAGACATTAGCTTAGCATTTATATTTCAAACAATTTTAGCTAGAAACTCAAATTCTGAAAACTGCATCCCAATGTCATTACGAATGAGGTCAATGGCTATCACAGAAACTAGAAACAGATCCAATATCTGTGGATTGCCATCAAATGAAGTTTGTTTCTCGCCCAGCAGTCTTGTCACCTACATAGTTCAGTAGGACGTGGCTTGG
Organism: Himantozoum antarcticum; assembly: GCA_027564295.1. Classification (NCBI taxonomy): domain Eukaryota; kingdom Metazoa; phylum Bryozoa; class Gymnolaemata; order Cheilostomatida; family Bugulidae; genus Himantozoum; species Himantozoum antarcticum. Next base: position 60 of record JAOQGN010163484.1, on the reverse strand, counting down.
TGGTAGAACACAGGTTTATCATGCAAGTGGTCCCGGGTTCGATCCCCGGTCACGGACTAC
>JAOQGN010163373.1:0-11230 GCA_027564295.1 Himantozoum antarcticum | reverse complement strand
ATTGACTCTAGCGAAACTTTGGCCGAATCTGCTCAGCCATCTACTAGAAAATCCAGCAGAATCAAAATGCTATCACTTAAAGCAAAACAGAGTAAGATATTAGCGCTGAATCATGAAATCGCAGTTGTGATAAATAGCCAGCTAACTGCCAGTGAGGACTTGTTGAGCTCATTTTCGGATGAAGAAACCTCTGTAATTGAGGAACTAAAACAGGAGCTACAAGCTCTGGATAAGGGTGAAGGTGAGGTTAATACTTTATATTGTGAACTAAAACATTTGTGTGAAAATAAAGTTGATACTTTAACCAATAAAATGCTTTCTGACTACCGTAATGAATTAGAAGCCAACAGAAAAGCAATTAAAGATAGAATACAAGAAGCTGACAAGTCTGCGTTGGAAGAGCGAGCTCTACAAGAAACGGAGGCTGAGATAGAAGATGCAAAGCTGAAGTTAGATGAACAGATGAAGATTTTTAACGAGCTGATGGCTAGAAGAAAACAGAGAACAGCTCACAGACAAGCAAGAGATGATCACAGCAGGGATTTAGAACTGAAATCGGCATACACAGATACGCAACCGACCAGATCACGCCTATCCTTGCCCTCAGAACCAGGTGAAGCTGAAAACGATTACTTGTCTACTGGTGCAGTTAGAAGCGTAGGCAATGGCACTAATCCCAGCAGAACACAGCACACTGTGCCTTCAAAAGGGGGTGAAGCTATCGACAGAAAACGTTTCGGCAGTCCAGGTAAGTGCAAGGACAGCGGCGTTAAAGCTATGCAGGACCTAGCAAATTGTCTAGTTACGACAATGAAGTCAACAAAGAAGTCAACTCTAGAACCCACAGTGTATAAGGGAAACCCAATTGATTACGTGGACTGGGAAATCAATTTTGACGCCTACATTGAATCAAAGGGCCTCACTGGAAAAGAACCGTTGAGGTACTTGAAGAAGTTTGTTGATGGTGATGCCAGGGACTGCATCAGCGGTTACTTTATAACAAATACGGAGGAGGCATATAGACGAGCTCGAATCCATCTGAGAGAAAAGTACGGAAACAAGCACGACGTGGCAAGAGCCCGCCGAAGGAAACTAGCAAGTTGGCCTAAGGTCCACCCTCAAGACGGAGTTGAGCCGAGAAGATTCGGAGATTTCCTCCAACATTGCTGCAGTGGAATGGAAGGTATGCCTCAGCTGTACTTACTTAACGACAGTGAAGAAAATGAGAAGCTGACCGAAAAGTTACCAGACTGGTTGAGAAGAATGTGGGCACGTAAAATCTCACAAATAAAGAGATCGGAATTCAGATACCCCAACTGTATGGAGTTTACTGAACTTTCAAACACAGAAGCCGAGATAATGTCAGAGCCGGTTATGCAGAACCAAAGTCATGGACGACAACAAACCAGAGAAAAGGCAAGAGGAGTTTGTAACCTATATCTGAACACACAACCATCAAAGGACCTTGACACAAAACCACACAGGGAATGCCTCTTTTGTAAAATGAGGAACCATGTAACATCTGATTGCTTCCAACTTGCAGCCAAATCTTACTCAGAAAGAACCAACTTTGTCAGACAAGAGCGTTTGTGTTATTCGTGTCTGAATAGAGGCCACCAATCAAGCGAATGTAGCAATAAGGTTACCTGCAAGCGATGTCAGAAACTACACCCTAGTTAACTTCACAAATACTCGGAAAAAGAGGGCCACGGTCTCGAGCAACAAGACACCAGCAATAAAGAGTCATGGAGAGAAAGGAACGACACTACTACAAAACCAAAAAAGAACTCCGTGGAAGAAGAAGAACACAGCAAGAGCAAGGACGTTGAAGGCGTTGAGCCCAAGAAGGTAAATGTGAAAGCAACCAAGAGATCAAGTAACACGATCTTAACTATGGTACTACCCGTTTACGTCTCTTCACCTATAGTGCCACAGGAACAATTAGTATATGCACTATTAGATACTCAATCTGATGCCTGCTTTATAGCCAAAGAAACTGCTAAGCTTATCAGACCACCCTCCAGAAAAGAAACCATTACAATAGCAACACTAAACGGAGAAACTACTAACAGCATTCAAAAGTACCATAGCATTACTGTACGAGGATACAACGCAGTCAGTAGCACCGTAATAACCGTCTATGAACAGAATGAGATCCCATGCGACCGGTATCAGATACCTAGTAAATTAAGCGCACAGCTTAAGGACCTGAGGCCAATACCAGAAGAGTTACCACCACCACTGGATATCCCGATTGGGCTGCTAATAGGAATCGACTGCCCTGAAGCCTTGGTCCCATTGGAGTCAATAGTTGGAGAAGTTGACCAACCATTCAAAATCAGAACAATGCTTGGGTGGACACTGTGCGGCGGTAAAAATGACAGGATGTCATTGGGGAAAAGAAACATTCACAAGATCGACATCCGCGAAGCAGAAAGGGACTTACACATGCAGACGCAAATGACGAAGAAATGATATCGCAGAACGACTTACAGTTCATGAAAGTAATGGAGGCTGAGACCCAGCAAGGAAGCGATGGCTACTATCAGATGCCATTGCCATTTAAGGACAGACCTACACTACCAAACAACCTAGAACAAGCAGAAAAATGGCTAGAGATGCTAAAGAAAAAGTTTACAAAGGACCAGAAGTACAAGGAAGAGTATTTGAAATTCCTCAATGACCTAATACTGAAGGGGCAAGCAGAACCTGTACCGGAAAACGACGAGCATAAGTCGGGTGAAGTTTGGTACCTGCCTCACTTTGGGGTTTACCATCCAAAGAAGCAGAAGATTAGAGTAGTCTACGACTGCGCAGCACAGTTCCGAGGAACAGCCCTAAACAGTCACTTACTCCAAGGACCTGACCAGATGAACAATCTAGTTGGAATATTGTGTCAATTTAGAAGACACAGCATCGCAATATCATGCGACATCGAAAAGATGTTCTATAACTTCTACGTGGCACAAGAGGATAGAAACTACTTTAGATTCCTGTGGGTAGACGAAAATATGAGGAACAAGGAGTATAGAATGAAGGTTCATTTATTTGGAGCTAGTTCCTCCCCGGAGTCGCCACCTATGGACTGAGAAGAATAGCGCAGGACCACAGCGAACCCTCCGAGCCAGCAGCCAAATTTATCAACAAAGACTTTTATGTCGACGACGGAATCACCAGTGTAGACAAACCAGCAGACGCGATCAACCTAGTTCAGAGGGCAAGAGAGGTATGTAGCAAGGGCAATCTGCGCCTGCATAAGTTCCTGTGCAACAACAGAGAAGTATTAACCACCATTCCCGAAAGTGAAAGAAGCGTACAGGAGATAAACTTATTTACAGACCAGCTGCCATCACAACGTACACTAGGTCTAGAATGGTCTGTGGAGTTGGATGACTTTAGGTTTGTCATGGACTTAAAAGAAAAACCATCAACACGTTGTGGCCTACTTTCCGTAGTACCTCAGATCTACGATCCTCTGGGCTTCCTTGCACCCTACATACTAGTAGGAAAAAAGTTACTTCAAAAGGCTTGCCAACAGAAGCTAGAGTGGGATCAAGCCATAGACCAAGAACTGGAAACACAATGGGAAAGCTGGACAAAACAGCTGAAAGCATTGGAAGACATAAGAATACGGAGATGTGTCAAACCAGAAAACTTTGGTCAAGTGACCAGAACAGAGCTGCATCACTTCAGTGATGCAAGCTTCCAAGGATATGGAGCTTGCTCATACATCAGACTGATAGACAATAAACAGCAAGTACACTGCAGTTTAGTTCTTGGAAAGGCAAGAGTCTCTCCTATCAAACCCATGACTATGCCAAGACTAGAACTACAAGCAGCAGTAATAGCTACCCGCTTAAGCCAAATCCTCAAAAGAGAGTTGGATATGACAATTGACCAACAATATTTTTGCGAGTGACTCGAAAATCGTTCTCGGATATATTAACAATGATGTCAAATGTTTCCACATCTTTTGTCGCCAATAGAATCCACAAAATAAAGACTAAGTCAGTACCAACACAATGGAGATACATTCCTACTAAGGAAAATCCTGCCGATATTGCCTCGAGGGGCGTTCAAGTGGATGAGCTCGTACGATCTGTGTGGCTACATGGACCAAAGTTCCTATGGAACTTAGACATTACAGATCGTCTAGAAGACTTTAACCCAGTAGACAGTACACCTGACAATGATGATCCCGAAGTAAGAAAAATCACAAATATGAAGGTAAGTACAAACGAAAAAGACATGACTAATAAATTTGAGAAGTTCTCTAATTGGAATAGGCTGACAAGAGCCATTGCCAATCTTAGACAAATGGCACAAAAGAAGACTTGGAAGAAACCCACACTGACAACAGAGCATATGAAGGAAAGAGAAAACTTCATCATAACGATAATCCAAAGCGAACATTAGACTGCAGAACTAAAAAAAATTCAGAATGTGAAACCCATCTCGAAGAGTAGCAACATCATAAAACTGAACCCACTAAAGGATACCAATGGTGAGTTGAGGGTTGGTGGGAGAGCTGAGAGATCGTTAGCATTAAGTTACGGTGAAAAACATCCTGTACTGATTCCAGGAAAATCTCACATTGCTAAGCTATTGGCACTTCACTACCACCATAAAGTACATCACCAAGGAAGAGCCCTAACACTTGCAGTCCTGAGAGAAGCCGGCTATTGGATCACGGGGGCACAACCACTTGTAAAAAGCCTTATAAACAAGTGTGTTCAGTGCAAAACATGGAGGGGACAATCTGAGGGACAACGGATGGGTCTGCTTCCACAAGAGAGAGTAGAACCCGCTCATCCATTCACACATGTTGGAATGGATTGTTTTAGGCCGTACACCGTGAGGGAGAGAAGAACCGAGCTAAAACGATACAGAATAGTTTTCATGTGCATGTACTCTCGTGCCACACACATTGAAATCTTGGACGATATGACCACCAACTGCTTTATCAACAGTCTCCGTTGCCTCAAGCAATACGAGGAATGATCAGAACCATCTTCAGTGACAAAGGAACCAACTTCATAGGAGTGAGAAATGAACTCCAAAGTGAAATAAATCATGTCCAAGATAATGCTCTTAAAGATTTATTGACTAGGAACAGAATTGAATTCAGGACAAACACACCAACTGCAAGCCACCAAGGAGGCACCTGGGAGCGTCAGATCCGAACAATAAAAGCCTTACTTAATGAAATGACAGGTAAGTATCAACAACGAAGGGATACATCCACATTGAAAACAGCACTGTATGAGGTCATGGCCACCATTAACAGTCGACCATTAACAGTGGATAGCCTTGGTGCCCCGGACGAAACCGTCATTACACCAAATCACCTGCTACATATGAAACCAAGCGAGCTACCGCCGCCCCAGGAGAGTTTGACAGCGCCGATATATATGGGCACAAAAGATGGAGAAAAGCTCAACAGTTTGCTGAAGAATTCTGGAGGCTGTGGAAGTCACAGTATCTCAGCAACTTAAATAAAATACAAACTCGGGAGCATAAGAAGACCAACCTAAAGATAGGCGATGTAGTCATGATAAAGGAGGATAGCCCAAGGAACCAGTGGAAGGTGGGAATAGTAGAGGCCGTCCAACAAGGAAGAGACGAGCTCGTAAGAAAAGTCAGCATTAGGATGTTGACCAATAGACTTGATAAGGCTGGAAGACCACTCGACCCACCAAGTTATCTGGAGAGACCAGTGCAGAAACTGGTACTGCTGTGGAGAGCCCCATAGAGTCTCCCAGTTAGTTTAGTAGTTAGTAATTATATACATTAATCATCATTCAATCAGTGTATTATTGCAATCAAGGTGTTTTTTCCGCGTAACAAACTTATGTTATACTTAATAATATTATATCATTTTATAGTACCTATGCATACCAGGACTTGATAACACTACTATTGTTTATTATATTGTATTTCTTAATTTCTGCGATCTTATAACTCTCAATAAACACATCAAATTGTTAAACCATCCGTGAAAATTTTGGTAAATTTAGGTGGGAGTGTAGAAGGCATCATTTTATTAGCTTCAAAGGTCATCAGCAGGGTTGAAAAACATCATCTTTTTGCCACTTGATCAAAACCACAGGAATGTTATGGCCTGATGACTTAGTCGATTATTAACCAATAGAACAATATTCTTAGATCACGGCCCTGTCCCTTGCCAGTATTGTGTCATCTTGTTTTCCAGTTACAGCCTGGAAGGTTGCAATCTGACATTATGTAGTTTGATAATTAAAAAGTCGCTATTGCTTGCATTATTGCATAAAATGAAACCATATTGCTAAAGCAAGCTATCAGTATAATTATATATACATGTATATATATAGTGAGAGAGAGAGTTAACATAGAAGTATTTGACGGAGTACAAAGGTCAGTAACATATAAGTAAATAACGTGAATGCATTTTATTTTGTTGTATACTGAGGCTTACATCTGCTTGTTGTTACATAATCATTTATAATGTTTTATATAAAGATGTGCAGTTTTATATTTTATAACTCACTGCTATTAAATAGTTGTATTGTGCATAACCTTACTGTTATTATTATTATAGGTTTCACGTTCTTATCTAAACAATAAAGTTAAAGATCAGTGACTTTACGCTTTGATCAAATTATTACCTCTACAATACAGTCCGCCTAGAGAGAAATCTCTATAGTGAAACCTTTCTTCTCAAAGTATCGAAGTAGGAAAGTACCAGAGTTACCTAGAGTTACAACAGAGTTACCAAGAGTTTCACCAGAGTTACCTAGAGTTACAACAGAGTTACCTAGAGTTACAACAGAGTTACCTAGAGTTACACCAGATTTACCTAGAGTTACACCAGAGTTACCTAGAGTTACACCAGATTTACCTAGAGTTACACCAGATTTACCTAGAGTTACACCAGATTTACTTAGAGTTACACCAGATTTACCTAGAGTTACACCAGATTTACCTAGAGTTACAACAGAGTTACCTAGAGTTACACCAGAGTTACTTAGAGTTACACCAGATTTACCTAGAGTTACACCAGATTTACCTAGAGTTACACCAGATTAACCTAGAGTTATACCAGAGTTACCTAGAGTTACACCAGAGTTACCTAGAGTTACACCAGAGTTAACGAGAGTTACAACAGAGTTACCTAGAGTTACACCAGATTTACCTAGAGTTACATCAGAGTTACCTAGAGTACACCAGAGTCCTACTCCTAACTACATACAGACATACGTACACCAGAGTCCTACTCCTACCTAACCGGAGTCATAATTATACCAGAGACACACCTTAACACCAGAGACATACCTACACCAGAGTCCTACTCCTACCTAACCGGAGTCATAATTACACCAGAGAAATACCTACACCAGAGACATACCTACACCGGAGTCCTACCTACACTGGAGACATTCATATCTACGCGATAATTAGCCACACTGCATCACCCAGTGTTACCACAGACAATCCAATCAATCATCAGCTAAGTAACCATCTATCACGAACTAACAGTTGATTATAGGTAATAGATTACACATAGACAGACAGACGAGTGCATTGCAGTCTTCATTGAATTGAGAGTTCTTATCATTTTAAGTTGCGTGTTCTTAGTAATTAACAGTATTTGTGTGCCTTTTTTTTTTTAAATTTTAAATAATTATTGTAAAATACAATAAATACTGGCAAGAGTGGGTACAACTCAAGTAGATCTACATGTAGGTACTAGGCATTTTTGCATCTAAATCGAAAAGTCATCTGGTCTTGTCATGTCTGCTCCAAGTGAGAGTGGCAATAAGGGTGGTGTTTCTGACACAGGGCAGGCAGTTAATGATAGTCACCCAGGCTCACGCGCAGGCTCACACGCAGGCTCACGCGCAGGCTCACGCGCAGGCTCACACTCCAGCTCATGTGATCGCGCTCTAAGTCCTAGCGATCCAGCTACAAACACTATGTTAGAAATTGACTCTAGCGAAACTTTTGCCGAATCTGCTCAGCCATCTACTAGAAAAATCCAGCAGAATCAAAACGCTATCACTTAAAGCAAAACAGAGTAAGATATTAGCACTGAATCATGAAATCGCAGTTGCAATAAATAGCCAGATAACAGCCAGTGAGGACTTGTTGAGCTCATTTTCGGATGACGAAACCTTTGTAATTGAGGAACTAAAACAGGAGCTCAGGAGAATTTAAGTAAATAATAAAAAAAATATGTATCTATATTTATTTCAAATAAGAAAACATAAATTATTTTTACAGTTTAAAATTTTTGTTTTAGCGAATTTGTTGTTAATTTAATTTAAATTAAAACATCGTTTTTGTGAATTGACAAAAAACCATCAAATCGATGCTGCTGCATAATCGGATTTCAATCAATGAATAGATACAGGTTGGAATCAGTTTCACTTTCAGTAAACAAACCTCACTTCCTACACAGGTAAAGTTTGTTTAATGCGTTTTCATTAATTTTAACTTGGGCACAACTCTCGCATTTCTACCCTTCCAAACCAACCCTCGCCAAATTTGACTCTCGCATTGCGAGGGTGTGAGATAGAACATTATGCCTCTGGGTAGGAGTAATTGGTTTCAAGAGGTATGGGGTAAGGTAGGAGTAGGGGGTATCGGGTATTGTGGTACCTAACATGTTCAATAATTATTTTTCCATCAAATTTTTTTCCACTAAGAAGAAAAGTTGCTGCAACAAATTCACTTTGTAGGGAAAATTAGGTAATTTATGGATAATATATCTGGGAAAAATACTGCGTTAACTCCTCAAAATATGCCAAAGCCAGTGTCATAAGGTTGAATTTGAGTTACATATGACAATATTGCTCAAGTGGTGACATTTATGTGAGGTAAATATGGAAATAATGGTGTAAATCAATCTGAGTCGGGTTCTTCGATCTATCACACCCCATACCCCGTAACCCATACTCCATACCCCTAAATAGATACCCCGGGGAATGAGATCTCATAATACTGACAAATTAGAATTCAATGTCTCTGCAGATCATCACTGTGAATGAAAGTGAATATAATATAACATTAAATTATAATCACAATATATTATTATAATAATATCAATTCCATTTTAAATCAAACCAAAAATAACTCATTGAATGACGATGAAACCGAGGTCAAAGAGTTGTAGTATTTCCTACTAAATTCCTTGATCAAGCACATAATGTTCGTTTACTTTCAGTTTCGTTTCAGTCTATCATAATAATGCAGTATATGTAGTCTTAAGAGCAAGCAGGTGTTACACAAACTTTAACCTGGATCTCAATCTCACATTATGTTCATATAAGGAGTTGAAGTTGGGAGGAGTGGAACCTACATTTTTCTAAATAATCTAGATGTAAATATGTGGGGGCCACACGTAGGCGCCCGACGCTACAACTAGTGAACTTGACACATGGTTATTCTCAACTGACATGGTCTAGAGTCTAGATTCTAGACTCTAGAAACAAAATTTACCAATGGCGACTATTATATTTAGCTCCAATATCACGACTTCGAGACTTATTCTCAAGTGACACTTACCAATCTACTAATGTTAAGATATAATTGTAACATTTCATTGAAAAATTTAAGCAAATACTTCATTATGGGTAAGCCCTAAAGCATTTGAAAACATTTTTACCGTAAAAACGGTTTGCTTATACTTATTTGTACCTCTTGGAGCTCTGTGAAGGAACTATGACTCAATATTTAGTGACAAGACAATTGATTCGATGTTCATGTATTATGATGGCCATATGCCAAAGATGGCGGTGGCCTCTTAAAATGTCAGTTTTGAAAGAAAAATACAGAAAATACAGAGCGTGACATGGCCTATCATTTGTATCCATATAATAATACTAATCATAAAAATATTATCGTGCTTGCCAGGTGTATTATTTTAAGTGGTAATCCAATAGCACCAGGGGATAGTCGAGGGAAACCCACTACGCATGGCGTGATATTATTATTAGTTCGATTGGCAAGGAGGAAAAACCTTTTACGGGACAAAAACCTCCAGGTCGTAAGTAAGACTCAAACCCAGTTAACCCAGTTAACCCAGTTAATTTCTCTTTGCAGTTAACTTGCGTCATTGCTGCAAGACCGGAGTGGCAAGCACACTACCAACTTGGCCACTTAGACCTTATTGATGGATTTCATAGTTCGGAGTTATGATTTTAAAAGATATATATACCTGGTATTTTAATGTTTACTTAAATATTAGCTAATTTTGCAACACGTACTACTCCTAAAAATAGGGGTTTTGACCATTCAAAATCATCAACTTATTTGGTAGGAGCTGATAGCCGCTATTATAACGAGTGTAGCGATGCTCCATTAGTAGTGAAAATGCATGTAGGATTATGTTGCCCTTGTAACTCTAAGGTTATGTTTTGGGAGGGACGATAACTCTTTAGTAGTGATGCTCAGAGCTTAAAACTTTTGGAGAGGACAACTTCTTGCTGAGTCATAGACAGATGAAGGGAATCCCACAAGTTTCCACTCCTTCCCACTTCAACTCCTTGGTTCATATCATGTAGTTGCAATAAACTAAGACTATGATGTGAGAGAAAAGTAGGAAAAAGAGAAGAATTCCAAATCAAATGATATTTAATGAATCAATTTTAAATGCATATCATATATTGTAATCAATTTAGCTCTCCGCTCACTGACAATGAGAGTAAATTGTAAATGTGTCAGCTAAAATTATTCAGTTCCATTTAGTATCCATCATTTTTATTTTACTAGTGTCTGTTCACACTATCGTGGGGTATTAGAAGCATTGTATAGATTGAATATCGTTACTGTATCATTTGCATATATTGTTGTTACATTTCCCCACCATACTGTGATGATTGAATTCATATCTTTGTCTTGCCGAATCCATGATTACCAGTCTTGCCGAATCTAGTTTTAATTGCCAAATGTCTTTTTTTCATCATGCCAAATCTGAAGGATGCTGTTCACTTCCTCTTGAATCATTTTGAATCTGTATTGACTAGTATATATAAGTTTCATTGCTTGGCAACCATTTGGAAACTGACTTGGTTTTTCCTATATAAGTAGAGCTGATTCGACAATTGAATCAGATGATCCTTGGACTCTGTACTTGACACTTGGATTCTCTTACTATAGTAGTAATGAGCCTTCATGATAATCGGTTAGTATTGGATTGAGAGAGTGACCATAATCTAATACATTGTATTGTTGCTGAGATACAAGTTGTGTA
>JAOQGN010163262.1:0-11231 GCA_027564295.1 Himantozoum antarcticum | reverse complement strand
AACTTCTCTCAGAATATTGAAATAAAGTGAGGCATGTAAAATTTCGAAAAATAAGTCGGTAGTGAAAGAGTTAAGGCTGCTGTTATTTTTACATTTAACGCAATCAGATCAGTTTGAAGATTGTTAACTCAATTTGTTAATCAGTCTGCTGTGGATAGCATTTTAAGATATAGAGTGAAGTAGGTTGATGCAGTTGATTATAGCGATGTAGAAAGCAATGTACGAGTTGAGTATTTCATGGTTTGTCCTATATATCTGGAGTTTTCCCCCTCTTTTAGCAATTATGTCAAAGAAAAGGCAACTTCAAAGTACCAGTACATAATATTACTGTTGCATCCTACCTGTTGTAATGCACGTCATTACTTGTAACGTTACTGTAGCGTATTGCTGCTAATGCATCGAGTCACGCTAGATACATTTGGAAGATTGAACTGAAGATTAATTTTTCTGCATGCCAGATTAATCTGATTTTAATTTCTAGGCCATGGCGTAGCCTTGTTGTACTATTGTTGTTGTACTAGATTATGCGGACTCTTTACAGGAGGAGATCCAGTAACTGAATTAGAGGTTGTTCTGGAAGCTGCTTCACAGTTTACTCACGATATACTAAACCTGGCTTTGGAGTCACTGAAAGAGAACAAGCTGCCAAGTACCAGTCAGTTCACTAGAGTCAGCAAACAGACAGACAATGACCCTCTCCCTACTCCTATGATTGAAGAATGAGTACCGTTGGGTTGGGTGCTGGGTTGAAGAACCCAGTACCTTGAAACGAGTGACTACGTTGACAATAATTCTACTAAACTACATGTCTAACAGTGATAGCTGGTCACACTATTTTGTTTATAGTATATGTTTCAGTATTTGAGATGTAATAGGAGCCAGCTTTTGTTATTGGCTTATTGTTGTGGTTCGTTATTTTATTATTGGAGGCTCGAGAACATTCTTGGCAGATCTTGTAACGATATTGCGTTGTTACTGTTATCTATGATAATAATGTATTTCCTAATGTTTACCTATAAAGTTGTTAAGTATTCTATTGATATGTAAATATCAAGACGAAGGTGGACTGTTCATGTTACTGTTGTTTTTGTTATAATTATTGTAAATATCACTGTATGGAAAACTCTAATAGTCAAAACCATAGAGATTAATAATTGCTGGAAAATCTATTAACAAAATTTTATATTTCAACAAAATAAATATTAAATCGTTATTTTATAATTACCATCACGTTTATGGAAAGTGCACATAGAAAATGCAATCAATCAAATTTTGTACTAGCTATCAAGTATAAAACTGAAATATAGCGAGTATAAGTTGTTGCAGAAATCAAACTATTTGGATTCGATGATTTAGAAGGAGTAGATTATATGACACGGATAGGAGGGTGGTAGTGTGTAGTGGTGAGATTCCTGAATTAGTACAGCTGTTCTATGCTACCAAAAGACGGACACTATTTCTCTTACAGTAATTAACACAACGTTATATTGTTCTAGTGGAGGGTCGCGCTACCGTATTTACCAATGACAAAGGCATTCTGTTTAGGATTACTATGCTAAACAATGTCTGAATGTCATGAGCCAGAAAATTCATTGCGGCATTGGTAGGATTTGGTGAAGAAGCAGATCAGTAGATTTCACACCCACCAGTGGTGTGTATCTATATCATTGTACGAGTCACTATGAGGAAGTACTAGTCATTTTTAACATTCCCCTCTGTGTAAGTCCTTCGAACCTTTTAAACGTGTAGTTGATAAATACCAAATCTTTGTCTTTGTGTTCTATCTCGGCATTACGATCTAAACAAGATACAAAATACAAAATGGTGGAATAATCATATTGTCATAGTGGCCCTAGATAATTTCTCTCAATGGTTGGGATTCAATCACGGAGTTCCGCATATTATTCGAAAGTACATGTACATGAAGGTGACACTAAATAAGTGATACAATGCGGTAATTATTTCACTAAGGAATGTTCATTGTTCACTTGTAGAGTTTACAAGTATTACAGTAGCATTATTTACATCTACCAGTACATAGTATTATTACGCCGTACCTTACACAAGGGTGGACAACTCCAAATTTGTAATACCGAGGCATAAAAAATCTAAACTACGCGGTGTTTCGATTTACATGACCTCCAATCTTGCCAATACTGAGACACAATCCTTTGTTATGCAACACTAGTCGTATTGTAATATATACAGTGTAATACATACCGACATTGAGGTCTACATCTGGAAACTCATCAAAGTTAGAGGTATCTGTTATGCTTTTGACATCTGGTGTGTAGGCAGCTGGACGGTCTCTACAACATGACGTCAACAATCATTACTACTCACAATGTGTATTTACAGCAAAAGAACCAAGACTGAATACTAATACAAGTGTTTCCATATTTCCAATAAAACTTTTACCTGCCTGCAGGAGTATCAAAACTATTCGAAGCGTCAAAGTTTTAAAGACTAACAAATGACAAATTAACATTCGTTCATGAAATTTTAAATTCTGATGTGCAAAAATGTGCGTATCCCCATCGGTGTTATGGCATGACAAAAAAATATTACATGTATTAACCCCTTAGCTCCAAAGGCACCTTAGGCCCCCTGGAGTTATCCCTTTAATATTTTTTGCTTCATTTGGGAAATGTCTAATTTTGAACCAGTACCCTCTACAGACATTGTCAATATAGCAGTTTAATGAGAATATTGTGGACTTTCAATTGAAGTTAATTTCAACAATATAAACCCATCTCAAATTATGGCACAAGCTACAATGTGAAGTAGGGAAAAACACAGGGGCAAAATTCTCTCAAATTTCCAAGAGCTAATAGGTTAATAATATATTTTAAACACCGATGAGTAAAATTAGTCTACATCTTCGACATTCTAGATAGAATGTGCACCAATTACAGGGCATGTGTGCTAAGCTCAAGTCTTACCTGATATGATCCCAGTCTACTCCTCCCTTGAGGAAAGGATGTGATTTAATCTCCTCTACACTATGAGCACCTATTCTGTTGTCAGAGTTACAACAAAACCTGCAAAATATACGCATTAAATACAACAGCCGGCAATTATCTTTAGATTGCACCATAAAGCTTGTCAACGTGATATCTCATAGTATACTACATTTAAAAACTTACCATATTGGAGTAGTGTACCCTCGATGTATAATACCTGAGATGGCAACTCAAGGCTATGGCAACCGAATAAAAATATTCATAAGCCGGTACCCTCATGATTGTGCCATTGTTGCAATAATTAAGATTGTTGAGTGACATAGTATCAATAGTAGTCATCAAGAAGTAAATAAGTAGGTGATAAGAAAAACACGTACACTTGATTATTATATAAACATTGACTTGGTACGTCTGTAAAACACAGAGATTACTCAAACATGAAAAGTCATCCGGTTACCCACATGCTATCAGAACAGTGCAGCAGTTGGTAGCTATACACCTACAGACTATGATGTATGCTGATGTAGAACAATATACTATAATATAATATTGTATTGTTTTGTATTTATAGAACAATAATATAATTTGAGAAATTTTTTGCAAGGCTTGTGTAGAAGTGTCACTAAGCATGTTGCAGCACAGCTAAAGTGTGGTCAAACTGGTGCATGGGATGGTGTCATCAGATAAAGTCATCTGCCACTAATTGGGCTGATGACATCAGCCAAGACCTTCAAACTGGTTAATCAAAGGCCAACATTGAAAATCAGGACAAAATTGTCCAAAATAACAAATAATAATGAATAGCATTATTGTGATACATTGCTGATTAGTGAATAATATGGTGACAGATACAATTGACTAGAACATATTATTATGATTATCAGTAGCAGTTCAGAGTTCAGACACTTGCCCTGGGGTGACAGACAGTTGTGATTATACCGTGACACACATTCACCAGCCAAATGACTAATAAGAGAGAGATAGGAAATGCTGACAAGAGTTCAATACAAGAGATGAGTCACTTAGATATGCGTCATTTACTTTGCAGATCGCCATTATCTCCCTCTAAATCTACTACTATATATAATTGCTATGACACTTAAGTCTGAGTTTAATTACTCCAGAGCTACTAGACAACTGAAACTTAGTATCAGCTACAGTATATTATGTGCTACCGTCTACCAACATGCCATACTTACTGACGGCAATACTTACTTTTCTATGAGATCTCGGGAGGTATTGGATATTGGATTTTCAGGAGGGAATACTAGTGTCTCCCTCCAGTTCATAATTTTTCTGTATGTTTCCTGAGGGTTTTCTGAGCAAAATGGCGGATAACCTTGAACAGATGAAAGTGAAATTACCAAGTGACATCAAGCATTTGACCACACACCAGCAGTCACATAGATGGGCTACAATATTCATATCCTCAGCAGCCAGACGCAATCCAAGGCTTGCCGTGACAGTGGGGCACACCTGATAGCTCACATACATGTACTTGTGAAGGAAAACACTCTAATAGCAATAACAGACATTAAAATATTAATTTAAATATTTTGGAATTTAATCTAAATAATCATAAGGTCATAAAGTCAATATTTCAATTGCCAAGTGAAATGATCAGCAAACATCCTAATTAAATTAAGGGTCGTAAACATCAACGTACAACAGAATTGACGGCTTGTTATATAGAGGTGGTAATACAGAGTTCAGTCAAGTTTCCTAATACAGAGTACCAGATGCATATCCGGACTAAATAGACATGTTAGAATTAATACATCTACATGTACACGTAGATATATTAATGCTAATATGTATATTTAGTTTATTTATAATATATACACTACTATTTAGTCTATTAAGAAGTGTCGCCAGTTGATATCAAAGCCGTAGATTTAATCCAGACATTCAGATAATACGACCGATACGAGTTCCGATCCTGTCCAAACTGGGGCCCCAACAGGATCGTCCCATAATGTATCATTCACAAGTCCCTGTCTGATCACAAATTCAGCTAAATATAGAAATGATGTAGTGAGAAAAATTATGAAAATGGAATCGCCGTGCAGCTCAAGCAGCCAATGGAAGAGAATTGATACATAAGGTGCGGTCTTGGATAGTAACCACGTGCGTCACACAAATATTCCAACTACCAAAGCCCAGATATTGTGTCTCTTTCATCCGATCTCATGAACAAAGTTTAACTAGTCTTTAACTAGTCCGATCCGATCAGATTTCGTCTCAAATTCATTTAGCCCGTCATTCGAAACAGGCTCGGAACAGGCAATCGGAACATTTATCTGACTGTCTGGATGCACCTTTACTGTGCTGAACTGTACCATAAAATATTTAGAATAGAACAATTACAGTATGTAAATATAGCTAGGCATAGACATAAACATACCTATTAGCATCTCAAACATGATGACACCTAATGACCACCAATCACAAGTCTGTGTGTATCCTGTCTGTATAAATACTTCAGGGGCGATATAATCAGGTGTTCCCACAGTCGAGTATGCCTGTAGTATACCATACACTGCGTATTAGCTTAGCTTACCAAGCCACTATTGGGAGTTACGTGCTCACTGATTGGTAGGCACCCACCCCACCAACTTACTATCACCGATCCGTGAGCACATAACTCCTAATCCAAGTGACTTGGTAAGCCTGGCTAACTGCGTATAGACATCATAGCACAGTACAAGAGACGACAATTCCAAATATTCCACAAGGTTTCATTGCTATGGTAAAGCATTGATATTATGCATGCATATTTTCGGGTGGTGGAAATTATCATTTTCTGTGGTGTTGTTTGCTTACTAAATAGGTAATGATATATTTTCTACAAGTAAATGTATTAGGCCTACTACTATAAATAGTAATGAACAAACTGACTCACTGCTCATGTCATTATTCAAACCTCAACAAGTAGGCCTAAGAAGTTCCGTGACATTGCATATTGGAACTGGGCTGCACATATTAGCACAACTTATTACAGAAACACAGATCGTCAAGGTTGTTTAATAATCTGTTATAAACCAAACCCCAAACCCAAGCTCCAACATATATTATAATATAATGAACAACTCTGATAACCTGTGTTTGCGGTTTCATATTTACCGCAGGCTATCGTGTACATCATGGATCAAGGGCTATTGTGTATATCATAGAGCACAGGCTATCGTGTACGTGATGGAGCACAGGCTATCGTGTACATCATGGAGCACAGGCTATCGTGTACATCATAGAGCACAGGCTATCGTGTACGTGATGGAGCACAACCAATTTAGCAATTCACCCGTTAATATATTTATGTTTTACTTCACATGATATTGTAGGAGGCCTACACTGCAAGACTTTATGTATACAGAGGAAATAGAGTACAGAGTGTTGATATGGCCAGATAGGAAGTGGACATAAGCTGAGCAGTAGAGACAGTATAGACAGGTTCTCTGGCAGTAAAAGTTAGTATGAGATTGACATAACTAGAGCACTTCAACGGGTCATTTAGAGCTCTTTGAAGTAAGATATAGGCTGTTAAAGCTGTCGCATATGGGACAGATTGGAAAGAAGGGGAGGAAGAGCATTAAGTAACCTACACTATCTATACGCATCAAGTCGGAAGACAGTTACCATTAATGTTCCCATTTATTCTAGCCGTCAGACTGCAGGCTGTCAGGCATGTCTCCACACAAGACAGAGTGAGTTGCAAAGGGGAAGTAATTTGATATTCATAGATAATGATTATTCTAGTTACAGCACTGGATACAAGCTGTGCTGCGCTGTATACACAGGCATATATACTAACATAGTATATATACTAGCATAGTATATATACTAGCATTAGTATGGCTGTACGACCTATATGGCCATATAGGCCTATGCATGGACTATGTAGCTGTATAGCAAGTTGTGCTGTGTTGTTAATAGAACGCAACTTAATTGTTACACACTAATTTTTTTTTTCGAATTTTTCAATCAGTTCACAACTGCCGTTTCGAAACGGAGTGCATGTGGAAGATACAACTTTGGCAATAGATGAAAGTAACGATATCCCCCAACCACAATCTTCAAACACTCATTTAAGAAACGTTAGTTATGAACCATCCATGTTTCATGACACACAGCAATCGACTGCCGTTTCAGCTGAGACTTCCAATAGTGGTTCTCATTAACCGACTCATAGCGGTTGGCACATGTCTTTACATATTGGTAACCAAGAGAAGTGATTTGCCAATCAACTTTCAAACAGATTTTCTGCTGATATTTAGGAAATATTGGTTTTTGCACACAAAAAATATTAAAGTTTTTTTGTTGGGAAATACAAAAAGATGAACGTTGGCAGTTAGTGAGATGCATACGTTACAGTAATTAATTGAGAGTTCAGAGAGAAGGCAGCATTTAGGGGTAAGAGTGGAAGCGGTGGGTTTGCTTAATAGAAATACTTTATGGTGAAATTAAAGTTGTGAAATTTTTGATCAAAGCACAAATAAGTCTCGACAACGAGTGTTACAAGAAGACTGGCAACCAGACCAAAATATCCAGACTGCTATTTGGCAAACCAATGATGCAGGAATTTTTCTGTTGGCAGTTAGCATTAGAAAAATGAGTTGATGCAATATGTTGGCGGCAGTGACAAGTGCAGGAGCATAAAATCAGAAGCGAGCTTTCAAAGACTCTGTGAGGTTATGGTGAAGCTACGCAGGATGAATACAAGTGTATATTCTACATACCAGAGCTCGTCTGTTCTTCTTCCATGTTTCTAGACGTCTTTTAGAGTCATATGGCGAATGTGCTGCAAAGATTATAATCACAATAATATTAATAATATTAATAATAATAATAATATATATATATCATTCAATCGCTGGCTTTCCATGGTTCATATAGGTAGGGAATCTCCTATTCGTTCCTTATAATTTCCTACTTATTTCCTAGGAACCAAATCCTATCTAAGAAATTTGTCTCGTTTAGATTGTATGGCTCGTACGCGTTGTCAGCATTTGGTTTCCCAACTCGAATGATGATATATCAATACACTATTTTGTTTATACCATGAAATTGCGTGGGTCCAAACAACTAGCAAACTTTCCACTGCATCTTCTATCTCTACCAGTACAATCGTTATGAAAAATATCATCAAGTCTGCAAATTTCACGAACAACAAAATTGTTAACCTTATCGTGCTTGTTAAAGATGGAAATATGCTCAGAATGAATGATGGATGAGTGCAAAAGAGCATTCCTGTATTCTACTTGTTGGCAAATATAACAGACCGGCAAAGAATCGATTTCTTTGATTTGCAAAGTGAAAGGTGAGTCAAGTGAAAGGTGAGTAAAGTGAAAGCATTGAATATATAATTGCTATGGCTGATGAAAGAACGCGATGGATTCTTGGCGTGGGACCACAACTCCAGAAACGGATCACAATTAATTACTTGTAATTTTAAAATTAGATCATGGAAATGGGAAAGAGTTCATACCGAGAGACCAAAACTCATAAAAATTTGATTTTCATCTCAAATCGAATCATGAAAAGCCAGTGAAAAGGTATACCAGACAATGGACAGTGAAAAGTTACTGGGAACTGCCAACGGCTATAGGGGCATACCATTTGGTAGTGTGGTAACAGTGGAGTGGTAACAGTGTAGCTGCCTGCTACTACACTACATACAAACAACCATGGAAGCTTTAACAGTTAACACCGCTGACCAGCACAATTACAGACCTACAGTTTTATCTGAGCAATGACAAAGACCCCATAGCCATTCCGCCCAGTGTTTCGCCTGCTTTCATATTACCACCAATTTGCAGTAGAGCAGAAAACAAAGATAAAACAATTATGTTGCAATAAGATCATTAATTTACACTGCCGGTAAGGACGCTCACTACCAGCTTACCAGTACAGAGTTGGCTACAACTTTACCAGCATGTGGTAGTGGATTAGTATTACATAATTATGTTGTGTGCGGATGTTGTGTGCTGAGAGAGTGCTCAGCCTATCATCAAATAAGAGACGTGCAAGTCATATTACACCTAATCTCTCAGTCTTTGTAATGTAAAGTATAATGTAACCCTTTGGGAATGGAGGTAGGATTAGTGGTTGGTGATCTATTGTTAACCAGAGGCTCCTGCCTACTACACAGGGATTTGTAGCCTCAGTACTCGGTGCTAACTCAATCCATCTTATGCCAGAGTATTGGCTTAGAGCTCATGCTAGAGTATTGGCTAAGACCCTATGCTAGAGTATTGGCTAAGACCCTATGCTAGAGTATTGGCTAAGACCCTATGCTAGAGTATTGGTTAAACCCTATGCTAGAGTATTGGCTTAAGCCTATGCTAGAGTATTGGCTAAGACCCTATGCTAGAGTATTGGCTAAGACGCTATGCTAGAGTATTGGCTAAGACCCCATGCTAGAGTATTGGCTAAGACCCTATGCTAGAGTATTGGTTAAGACCCTATGCTAGAGTTTTGACTAAGACCCTATGCTAGAGTATTGGCTTAGATCAATTTAGGATAACGGCCTTGTCACTGATGTATTATGAAAGTTATCAACACCTGGCCATGGTCAGCTTTTCCCCTCTAATGCCAAACCAAATGTCATCTAAAGAATGTCCAGTGTTTGGGAGATAAATTAAAAATTTGACATAACCACTGCACCACAACAAATAAAACACAGGTGGTAGTGTTCTCTCCTCACATCACAAGTATTCATGTTCAAAATCAAAACAAATTCCTTAGAACTAAGCTAAAGTGGGAGGTAGGTGGTTCAAGTGGTCGAAGCCCAACCTAGTAGTCACTCTGAAGCTACCCAACTGTATGTTGTTAGTTTGTTACTGTTATATAGTTGCACCCCTTCTGTGTCACTCTTGATATTTCACAGCAGTTGCAGCGCAGCCATATCAAGCAGGAATACCAAAAGTCATTTCGAAATATATTATCAAACCCAAATAACCATATTATATATTGCAACAAGCTGTATCCTCAAACCATCTTATAAAGGAGCTTAATTTCATACTGCTTGGCAATGGGTAAGAATAATTCCACGGTTATGGAATATTCATGAAGCAATAATTATCATAACATGCTGGGAGTCACACATGGGTGAAATTAGAGTTGTGCATCATAGCTAAACCCCAGTCTACGTAAGTAGCAGTGTGACCAAATAGAGTCTCTCACAGATAGCTTACAGCTCATTGGTCCTCAGCAGTCTAATGGGCAGCTAGTTCAATGAAGCTAGAAAGTATTGATTAACACATTTGGGCATTGTATTATGAATATAATATCTAAGTTATGATCAGCGGCTAATCATAACTTACACTAAGATGACAAAAAATAATGTGTCAATACCAAAGATAAATGTGATATTGTGATATGATACAATGGGGCCTCCCCACCCCCTCCCTTCCCGCTACCAGATGCATGAGATATCCTCAACACACATTTCACACATCAGACTCGTTGGCTAGTATTCTCTTGGAGGACAGATATACTAGTCGCAGTCACTACCAGCCTGTGCGACTGAGTGGTCAACGTGAGAGGGATTTCGCCTTCCAAACTTACATTGCAGAAGATGAACCCTTGGGTTTAGCATGTGTTACAATGGTGAAATTGATGAAGTAAATGTGCATTGCCTGTGGCCCTGTGGCCTTATGGCCCTGTAGCCTTGTGGCCCTGTCGCCTGTGGCCCTGTGCTATGATACAAAGTACTAAACTTACTAAAGTCACTTGGCTTGGCCTGTGATAAATCTTTATAGAAATCTGTTCTGTGAGACTTTTTCAATCCCGTACAGAGTCCAAAGTCTGAGAGTTTTATGTGACCCTGTAAATGAGCATAGTACACAAATTGACACCCAAAATTTGACTTGTTACTAGTTTGGGCAGCCATCTCTAATTCTGTAGCCTTCAGACATTTCTGGTAATTGGTCTAGTAAGCGCAGATGTTAGATCAAATTATCTAGAGATCAAATACTCAACACGTATAATTTGTGTCAAGGGTCATGGGTCAAGGATTTGTTAGGTATCAGTTACGTCAGTTAGAATGTGAAACTGAAAACTGCTTAGAAATACAAGATAGCATGACTCTTAACTCTCTCACTGACTTATTTTTCAAAATTTTACATGCTTCACTTTATTTCAATATTCTGAGAGAAGTTGCAGAGCTGGAGCTTTGAAATATAATACAATTTTGTTCACAACAGAATTGTGCATCTTATGATGCTATTCGGGAGTTGGGGGGTAGGGGTGGGGGGTTGGCCAGGTAAG
>JAOQGN010163151.1:0-11232 GCA_027564295.1 Himantozoum antarcticum | reverse complement strand
ACATTTTATATAGTTTATACTACCTGGTATATTTTTATATCCTTAGTGTTATTTAAGAAATTTTCTGTAACAATTTTAGTGAGCGGCTACGGCTACACTAATTTTTATCTCACAGTTTTAAACATGGTTGCAACAGATAAATATCAAATCAACTCAAATAATATGCAATACAGCAGTTATTATAGGAATCCAGCGATGCGAGAATCAGTAGGACTACGATGAAATGATGTGAGCGTATGTGTATGTCTGCATCTTGTAAACTGTACACCATATTTTGCTGACTGGACCCAAATATACATCATTATAAGATATTAGAGAAGTTGTCTGCTTTTGATTGACCATGTCAAAGAGCAGACAATTCTGCTAACAATGTTGTTATCACAATACTAACACTAACAGTCCTGTATAATATGCGAGATTAGTCACGAGGCCAGTCCAAATTTGCACACAGACTCCTCATCGGTTAACAGCAAACCATATCATGTCTGATTTTAAGATTTGAAATTTTAGCAGTACATGTAAATTAGTGACGCTGTCGCGATGCTTGAGCGACACCATACATACACGGTGCACTCAAATGACAAAGTTAGATGTGAAACTAGCATTAGTGAAGTATTAGTAAGAGCATAAATCATAAAGACTAGCAGTTTATGTTGTTCATTACAAAAGTTTATATTCACCTACTATGGCAGGTCATGCAAATTACTCAATTACAGGAAACCTATTACAGTCGGCCTATTATCCTCCAACATCCCATCACCTTGCACAGAACCCAAGGTAGCTTTGTGCCTATACACAGGGTAGCTTTGTGCCTACACTCAAGGTAGCTGTGTGCCTATATGTGCCTATACTTAAGGTAGCTTTGTGCCTATACTCTAGGTAGCTTTGTACCTATACTCGAGGTAGCTTTGTGCCTATACTCGAGGTAGCTTTGTGCCTATACTCGAGGTAGCTTTGTGCCTATACTCACAGGCTGTGGCTGAGATTTGCACTGCATTAGCTCTAGCTTGAGTTCTCTAAGCAGCTTGTCATTAGCGGTGGCCTGTTCCCGCTTGGTCTGTAGGGTTTGTCTGTGTTGTAGATCCATCTCCACGTACTCTGCTTCCTTCCGCAACAGCTTGTCCTGTATAACATACAGGCATAGCGGAGTGGCATGGCACCAGCACAGTGTACATTGTACATGTACATTACACAGAGAGCAAACATCACCAATGCTAACACTGCATTACATATATCAAAGATTTGTTATATATTCCATAATACATTGACCTAGAGCACCAAGTGCTCCGTGTAAATATTCATATTTAATTGTTTTTTAATTATTTCTTATAACAGTTTTGATAACATATTATATAAATTATTACTTCCCTCATGCGAGTATAGTTTTCGATAATATGCATGGTAATACTTTTAGGTTTTAAGAGACTTTCGTGAAATGAAGTTCATAAAGCATAGCTAACATAGCAGTAGCAGAATACGGTACACTACAGTGTATACTGACAGCAAAATACTGGCCATTGTTTCCCCTAGTGCACCATTACAGACTAGAGGGAGTATCTGTTAATACCTAGTAGTACCGTTTTAGATTGTCAGAACCAACAGAATAGCAAAGCAAAAATTCATCCTTTAGGTAATAATAGAGTAGGCAATACTAGAGTAGGCAGTACTAGAGTAGGCAATACTAGAGTAGGCAATACTAGAGTAGGCAATACTAGAGTAGGCAATACTAGAGTAGGCAATACTAGAGTAGTATTTTTGTTTATTTTTATTATCATTTTTTTATTTTTGTTCTTATGATACCATTCGCATTTACCTAGCCATATCTCTGGGCCCTCTTAGGAGGTCGGGTGAGTCGGCAGCAAAAGATAAATAGTGCCTCTTTATCTTTCCTTTTCGACCCACATCGACCCACCCGACCCACATGTCTTCTCACCCGACCACAATCAACCCACCCGACCTCCGAAAAGTGCTCTCAGATAGAGCTAGCGTCTGTCTATATTGATAAATAGTTATCAGTCACAAATCTGTATAATCACTAATTGGTAGGTACCTGTAGTTTAGTGTTCTGTTCCTCCAGTTTATGTACAGCATCCTTGCTAAGTGTAGTCTGAGCTGACAACTTCAAATGCTCCAACTCCGACTTTAGTTTGGACGTTTCTTCTTCTGAGTGACTGAGTTTACTTTTATGGCTGTCTGTTTGTTTGTTTAAATTCTATAAGATTCGGTATACCATATAAAAATAACTACAACATTATTTCTTTAAATCTAAAATCTAACAACGAATTTATAAATAATATAGACTTTTGGATGGCTAACAAATACGTATCGATACTTAACCAGACTAGAAATTGTCACGGGTACAAGATTGAACAGTATTAATGTAGGCGTGTCATAATGGTTTTGCAGATTTACAGCAATGGTTTATGATAATTATAGACCATTGATTAGTATCATTCCATCTACACCCTACAGGGTTTCGGCAAATATTACACAATGTAAAAATTAAAAACCAGTCGGTGACATGCTGTTTATTAGCCTATTATTATTAGCCTATTATTATTAGTATTATTATTAGTATTACTATACAATGAGAAGACTAACATCAGTAAGTTCAGAATGTCTTGTTTTAGTTTTGTAGTATTTTAGGTTGCAATCTAATAGCCAAGTCCATTGAAGACAATCCGCCTGGCCTCATGTATTTTACTTGATGATCAGAAAACAGCGAGCAAAATTCTTGCCAAAAAATGCTCAGCGGAGAAATTTTTTGGCATCAATGTAACAGTTATGTTGCCACTTACTAAAACTGTCCTATTGAGTGTATATATTTGGTTTTGAAGGTCTGCATTCTCAGCTTTGCATCGTAGTAATGCCTTGAGCTCAGACTGCTGCTGCTTTATAAGTGACTGCTGTCCAAAGAACTGAGCTAATATGTCATTTTTCTCCTGCACTACTTGGTTGAGCTGTGTAGTGAGGCGGGTTATGGCGTTACCACTACCATTGGCAGGGTAATCCACGCAAGTACCTAAACCTGCAATGATAGCAATCAAAACGAGCTTACCAATAATATATAAAGTAACATTTGCTGACAACGAATTAAACAAAGTTTCTTGCTTTGATTGAAACTCATGGAATGAAACATTGCCTGATATCATTAGTAGTCCAACAGACAGGGCAGAAAAACTTTATATGACAAAGATTTTGTCTTGTCTTATGTCCTATGCCTTGAGCATATAGGCAATACCCACATTTAAGTAAGACAAATTTAAGTAAGATCCACATTTTGGCATATAGTGTTCGTCTTGCTACCAGCTTCTAGACCACTTGACCATCAAATACTAATTACACAGTGCTTACAATTTTATAATCATATTAATTACAAAATATAGTAGGTCACCAAGTTGCCGATGTTTCAAATCCAAAGTTACCTGTTAGCTTCAACTTTATAACTTTTAAGGATTAGCCTAACTAAATACAGTAGCCTACCGAGCCCACCAATATACACCTCCTGTTATAGAATATATAATTTAAGCTCACAAATCATACCCTTTCAACTAATTGACAACACAACAACAAATGCATAGGCCATTACAAAGACACTATTGTTAAATTGCTGTGGTCAAATTATATAGCATCAATTCAGCAAGACATTATTGACTAATGCCCTGAAAATTGCGATTCACAAAGTTATGTTATTTTTCCAGTCGTCTACTCTTTTCTGATTCTCTGTGATCTCAACACAAATCTAGTTACACATGGTGCCCTGGTTGTGTAGCCTACGATAGTTAATACCAAATGTGTGGGGGTAAAACAGCACAGATTTATTAAATTTTCACGCATGTAAACGCCAACAAACATTCATCATAGAACTAGTCATCCGCTTTAAAAATAGTTAAAAACCTTGGTAAAAGTCCTTTTAACTAAGTTCCCATTTTTTGGTTGGGGATGCCAAGCCCCAAGATCGAAGTCTAAGTCAGGTTGACCGAACTGTAAAGAAATTATACCAGAACCTCAAGACACAGTGAGAGAGAATAATAACGATTGTGATGAATAGGATAATGTCTCACTCACCGTCAGTATGTGTAATGAATAGGATAATGTCTCACTCACCGTCAGTATGTGTAATCTTCCTAAGCTCCTCTAGTTCACATTCCTGCTCCCTCACGACAGACTCAAAGAGCTGTATAACTCTAGTTTTATCACTCGATGCCTGTTCATGTGTATTCTTCATAATATTGAGCTGGTTTCTCCTGTCCGACTCCTCCTTGTGTAGCTGCCTCTCGTGCTGCTTAGATTTCTCCTTTAGCTTTGAGATCTAACAAGAAAACATCAAGTCTAAGCTGTTGTGCCAATTATAGAGGTCTCTGAATCTGATGTCACATGAAACGAGGGTACAGGGATGAGCATGGATTATGAGCATGGAAGAGGTTTACAAAGCAGGAGTTGTGCCTCAACGTAGCCAACAGTACCTATTATTATATCATAATCATGATAATCAACGTTTGATATATCAACCTATGAACCTGAGATCACAATGACTAAATATACTTTTCAAATAACACGAACAACTATTTTTGGGAAGGTGGCAATGCCTGCCCAATACCATGAACCAAGTTCCCATTGAGTGATAAAGCCATACCCAGACCTTTGAGAAAATGCCTAGTGTGTAAATTACAGTAAATACATGGGTCATGGCCATAAATATACCTGTATGACAGAAACGCATCAATTCATGCCACGAAATTGAAATTATCATAAAAAAATAGTCGTTGTCTGTGAATTACTCTCAAACCAAACTTTTAAAAGTTTTAAACTATAAATGGTTATTGTTGAACATTTCCAATTAATTTGCCAATTTAGATATTTACATGTCCGGTTGCTACTGTGCTACAGCTCAATACTAAGCAATAATAACAATATAATATAGATATGCAATTATTTGCAGATATCATATTTGCTAGTAAGTATCTGCTAGCCATTCACTTTCATATTTACTTTGCTATAAAATGAAACATAATTCACAATTAAATAGCTAATTGAGTGTTACGGCATTGGGTCAACAAAAGGTTATTGTAAGCTATATTGATAGGCAACCCTGCCATACAATACAGTCATACAGCAATACAAAATGTTTAACAATCGCCAATAACATTAAGTAGTTACAATACAGAATGTTCAGAATACCAAATTATGCTATTTACGCTTGGCAAGTATACAAATTAATATAGAGGAAAGGCTAAACCTATCACACATACAGTCAGCGGTGTTCATATGCATAATACTGTTGGTGCTGCCAGTAGTGGTGTGGTGTAAAATTTACTAATACACTTCAATGCTTGAAATAATTAGCAATCAACAGGACAACAGCCAATAACTGCCACACATTGTATGTATCCTGATTTTACTTGCTTCAGAAAATTCAAAGGCAAGAATATAAATTATGTTATTTCGAAACTAATAATTTGTGTTATAGAATTACAGGATTATTGCTTCTGATGTGACTTCACTAGGCACATTCTGATGACAGGCAGGCCAGTCTATCTACACACTAACCTTGAATAATAGTGTATCCCTTTCTGTACCCAGCTGTTTCATCTGCCTCTTCAGTGCCTGATACTTGACTATAAAATAACAACATAACAATTACAGTCAATGAGTATGCTTAATCTAGGCTACTTGCTACCTCAAGTAACATGTTAGGTTATTTTGCAGTCAGGTCATTTGTAGTTTTGCAGTTAAGTCATTTGCAGTAACCCTATTTTATTATTCTCCCCTCATAGGTTGTCATTATGGTTATCATTCCTGGCCATTATATCATCAAGTCCAACAGTTTGCCCAAAAACGAGTCTTGAGTCTAGCTGTAATCATTCAGTTGTATCATTTTTTCGTTAATTCAAATTATAACATATGGAGCGGGAAAACAAACAAACATATAAGATACATAACTCCACAGCTCATTCTCTTTTTCTGAGCACATTATTTACGATATTTATCTACCGGCTCTGAACACTTGAATAACTCTGTGCTATTATACACACAGACCCCGTAGCAATGCACCAATCACAGACCCCGCAGCAATGCACCAATCACAGACCCCGTAGCAATGCACCAATCACAGACCCCGTAGCAATGCACCAATCACAGACTCCGTAGCAATGTACCAATCACAGACCCCGTAGCAAGGCACCAATTACCGACAAAGAGCACCGGCAATACTAAATTGAAAACGCAAAATTTTGTAGATTAAAAATAATTGCAACTCCATCACAAATTAATTACAAAAGATGCATCATTATCGCATCCATCACTATTATCAATAAAAAAAATTCACATTGCAAAGTATTATTAGGCCCATTATATATTAGAATAATTACTTGGCTAAATGCACACTGAGCTAGAATGCGAAGCTTTAGTTACCCAAAGAGGCGGTGGCAGCTTCAGTTTCAGGGACTTCGTTTTCTTCATCTTCAGAGGAAAGTGAACCATAGCCATTGTTTTCATCATCTGCAAACGATGAAAATAAATATCGTTAGCGGACATATCGCTAGCAGACGTATCGTTAGCGGACGTATCGTTAGTGGACGTATCCCCATCCAAAACACTGACTATATAATACAGCATATGGGGGCCAGCATTGACTGAAAATTTGGAATCTATTTTCCAATTAAGCCAATCAATAACTACTAAATGAAATGATTCGGCATTTATTTATAATTGCTTGCATTTACTGTATGTTATATAGTTGGGTAGACCTTCTATATAATTGTTGCTCAACCTTCATCACATTAGTATGGAGCACGTTAACCATTTGCTGGTGTGCTGGTGTGCGTTATTAACTGCATCTTTCAGTACTCACAACAGCTCGCACTAACTCGCTGAATGCTCTTTTTATTTTGCTTATATTATTGTAGGCCTACCAATTGTAGCCTAAATGTAGTTCAAAAGTTTGCAACATGATTTAGATATTAGTTTCTACGTTTACATTAACATTAGAAATCAGTAAATCAAACACACTTTGGCTACGTAGCTCAGTAATGCGATGTACACCCTTGCATTATTGAAAACAAATAATATATATATAAATATAATAAAAATGTTACACGAACAACAAATCACATCAGTTATTTGAACACACTTATGAGCACCTAATATTCCTTAATCTCATTGTCAATTCAATGACAAATCACTAAAGGTAAACAAAATATTAGCAAAATTGAGAAAGAACTCCTCTACATACATATAATTTATTTCTTTGAAATCTCTGTAATCCGAGTGTTCTTTGAAAGCTCTGCAGTCCTCTGTATACTGAGCAGTGTAAATGCTCCTAAGTATATACACTATGTACACACTAGCAATTTATATCATTGGTATGTAAGCCGATCGGTAAACATGGTGTGCGGTTGAAAACTATTCTGGGACTACCAGCAACTGAGAACCTTCGCCAATTAGAGAAGAGCATGTGCCGAGTTGAATGTCAATGATTTAGAGCCATTTCCAAATTGAGCCTCGAAAACTCCAAATAAAATCTGGGAGGGGTTTCTGGGGGTATTCCCTGGAAGTGATCATACTGTATATGCTTTTCAGCAGTTCCTTACGACACATTATTCCTACTATACAGTATACCCTAATAAACAGCTGCAGCCTATAAATAGCCACAGAGGCTGGATGACGGGTGTAGCAGCCCACACTGCATACAGAGTGAGTCAGATGAGAATCGAACCACCGATCATTTGATCTGGCGCTCTTTTATGAGTGTGAAGTAATTATTACACAGACGGCACATTTCAACATAAATATTATTACAAGATGGACATGCAAACTAATATACAGGCATAAGTCCTGTGTCATAACTTACAGTCTAGCCCCAAGTCTGTGGACATCTGTTCTTGTCTGGTGACGACAGGCTTAACAGTAGTATATGACATCGGCCTCTTGTAAATAGGAGTGTGCTGCAAAAGACATAGACATACACCTGCACGAACAGTCGGCTTGAAAAGTCATCATATGGTCAATTTGTCCCACAATACAAGTTTGTAGACAGAACGCTTATAAGATAGGATATATTTATGTACATGTAGTATGCGAGTATATATATGTGTGTATGTGTATATATTTGTCTAATAGGGTTAGGAGATATGTTTTGGCTTACATTTCATAATTACAGCAAAAGGCACATTTATATCAATTATCAAAGTAATTAATTTGAACTATGCGCATCTCTCTTTTTCTCTAAGCTGCGTAGTATTCAATTAAAAATATTAAATATGACAGCACAAGCCATCAACATTAACATAGAGTAGATACAAAACAAATCATAATTATTGCAATTGTGTATATTCAATGGCAATAATAATAATTAACAGTTTTAAAGCAATCCACTCTTTGCCCGACTGTCCACTCTTTGCCTGACTGTCCATTTTGTGCAGACAATATCTGAGTACCAACATCCTCAGATGTTACCATCAGTACAACCGTAACTTAATAATAATTAAATAATAATTAAATAATAAATTAAATCTAACTATAATTAATGTTACAATTATTCACCCAATAATATTTCAATAGGAAAATGAATCACCAATTAAGATGTTTTGACAATTACTGGGGCGCCCGACTTGTAATACTCAAATGTATGAGAAGTGACTATGACTATGCAAGATAACCATGTATTATAAAGATGATCACAAAACTATAGTGAACAGTAAAAACAACAAAATTGCTAACTCTCAAAGAATTTGTGCAGTTTTAAAACTAAAATCATAAGATAAAACAAAATCATATGCAAACAAGCATCAGTGGCGGCAAAGGTGTACGTTAGAATGCTTCACACACACACCACTACAATTATTTATGAAGTTATATAGTAGACAAAATATTAAATAAGAAAGTAAACGCATTGGTAACAGTCTAGTAGGTAACAGTAGCAAAACTGAAAGCACAAACACATGTCGTCAAGGTCATTAATTATAGGATATATGTTGGTGGTTGGGGTTTGGGGTTTTGTTTATAATGGATGGTTAAATAACCTTGACATCTGTGTTTCTGTAATCAGTTATGTGTAAAAGTAGCACAAACACATTACTTACACATCCCATCTTGGGAAACAATGGGGTACAATATTCCTGAAATATTGGCACACGTTGCGATAAATAGTGATGATGGGCGGGAAAGATTAATGTATAAGATTTTCAAATGTATTCAAACAATGCAAAATATTGGATTTAATTTTTATTTAATATTTAATTCAATTAGCTACGCTCATATAGGCTATAAGTGAATAATATGTCACCCAATTCCCAAAATTACAGTAAATACTATAACTTGACGTTATTATGCGATATTGACATAGACATCTCCATAGACATTGCTTATAAAGTTCGAGTTCATTTGATAATAGAACACGTAAATATTCCAGCAAGTGGGTTATCGGCGAATGGTGGGCAAATTTGTGTGTATTGAAAATAGCTAAAAATTGAACTTGCGGGTCTCAAATAAATATCGGTACGGTCCAAATTAATTAGTTTGATTAATTAACCAATTAATTAGTTGAGATTGTGATATTTAGTACATCATTTGATAATTAATTCGAACCACAAAAACTGCACATTCAATTTAGTGTGCATCTCAAATGCTTTATATATGGTACATACAACAATTATACACAAACATTTCGGACTGTGTGCATGTACAATGTCAAATATGAAATTCATTCTGCCATGTTAGAAAGTAAAGGAATCACCTTACAGTGCCTATAATAATTATTGTCAGTATAAAGTATCCTATATTTAATTTAAAATTTCACTGCGAAGATAAAAAACAATTTTTGCTTTTACATTGTTATAAACCCATAATTTAAATATGATTCGATTGTGACTATGATTCGATTATGATTTGATTCAATAATTTTTTAACAAAATTAAACATTTTATTGCAATTACATTCTATAAAGTGCTAGAACCAAAAATATTTAGGCCTATATATTTATCATTAGACATTATTTATTATTAATGTGATTGTATTAATCTTATCGGAAATAATATCGGCAGTATATATACTTCCCACACCCTCCTCGTAAGATCTACAGATCATAGAGAGGCGACACCGGCAACACAGAGCAGGCCTGGAAACTTTCAACATTATAAAACTATATACAATTTAGCATTATATAAATATAAATCATAAAAATAATTATATAAAAATAATAATTATAAGTTGATTATATTAATTTTTTATATTAATCATAATTTAGCAATAATAATTTGGTTGGAAATTCCTGTATAACAGCTCTTCGAGTTGTTTAACGTCCTTCGGTTGTAGGTCCAGAGTGTAGTAGCTTGAGATTAGCATTTGGGTGTTGGACAGATGATGCCCTAAATTTTTGTGTTTTGGAGCATCATCTGCTCGCAGATGATGCTATAACTATAAGTTATAACACACTATAACTATGCATCTAGTTGCTGAAGTGGACATAGTATGTTGAATTTTACAATGTGCTACAGTAACTTAGTAGAAAATAGTAACACTCGTAAGTGGGACCGAACCGGGCCCTTTGCGGCAAAGCGCCTAGGTGCTGCGCCGCAATGGGCGCAGTTCGGCTCCAGTTACGAGTGTTACTATTTTCTACACAGTATTTGAAAACAGTTTCCAAATACTATGCCCGCTTCACGAAATTCTTAATAAAAATTTTATACACAGGTATTATATAATTATCATTATAATGATTAATACATCATTAATCATTATAATTTACAATATAATATTATTTAATAGTCTATAATATACCCTACTGGAAGAAATTATTGGTTGGAATTAATTTTGGCTAATTTCGCTAATGGAAAATTCGCCAAAATTAAATTCAGTTAATGTTTAATCCCTTCCAAAGTCTTAGAGATTTGGTAGTAAAATTTGGAGGTTTTATATAGAAAACAACACTTTGTGTGACTTTGAATTTCTCTAGATTTCAGAATTCGCTAAAAATAAAGTCCGCTAATTCTAATTTTTACCGGGGATTCGCCAAACTTAAGTCTGCTAATAATTTCTTCCAGTAGGGTATATAATTTGACCATTATTATATTTAAATGACTACTATTAAAGTATTAATATATTAATGATGTTACGACAACTAGAACGTTAGGTACTATCGAGATGGACGCTCCCTGGCTGTTCGGTTATTGTTGCTAGCTGCCAGGAAAGTGCATTCACCAACTGTTTGTAGCCTTCTTGTGATATTGTAGC
>JAOQGN010163150.1:0-17943 GCA_027564295.1 Himantozoum antarcticum | reverse complement strand
ATCTAAGGCTACGATGTACCAACCACTCTGGGTTTCTTAGTGCAATAGGGGAGTCGACAGCCCAAACACATACTACTTCTGCTTATTGTTGCAATGTTTAGTACTGGTTTTCAGGAATGTCTAGTCTGGCTTTCCACGCGACTTGCACTGGAAGTTATGTGCACACGGATAGTATGGGTCATAGTTGGTGGGGTGGGTCACCAACCACACAAACTATTGTCAATCCGTGAGCACATAACTCCCAATGCAAGTGGCTTGGTAAGCAAGGCTAAGGAATGTCATGTTCAACAATCCAAGCTTTGACTATGAAGTCATCACTTTATGACTGAAACAAGATGATGATGATGAAGGAAAATGGAAAGATGTTCATCTGGCTGCTGCGTTGTTGCCATGCTGTATTGTGGTAAGCATATACATTTTACGTCTTTGTTATCTCCCTTTAGTCATATTTTGTCGATATAAATTACATCTACATCGCTTATTGAGATTTTTAATGGCACAGTGTT
Source organism: Himantozoum antarcticum (assembly GCA_027564295.1). Taxonomy (NCBI): domain Eukaryota; kingdom Metazoa; phylum Bryozoa; class Gymnolaemata; order Cheilostomatida; family Bugulidae; genus Himantozoum; species Himantozoum antarcticum. The sequence continues at coordinate 17,437 of JAOQGN010163150.1, read as the reverse complement.
TCATGTTTACTATAATTTGTTGCTCATGTTCTCAAAGGAATACAGACAGTTCATAACTCGAGTTTCGTAAATAATAAATATGTGTTTGATGATTGGGGTTTGGGCGTAATTATAGTCACCCCATTAACTAAGTTGTGCAACCCATGTAGTGACGTACACTCCGTTTCGAATAGATGCGGATTTGTTCCCAAATTGAACCCCGTTGCTATTACTTATTAATATTAGTATCAATAATATCTGCTTTTATATCTACAATTGCATAATTCTATAATTGATTTTTTAAGAGTTAAATATCTGGTTAAATTTAATTTAGAACCCTTTGATATGGGAATGACTCTGACCATTTCCTTTCACTTGAGATGTTAAAGTGATCAATTGAGTGTTTCTTTTCATACTGCTTGATTTTCATACTGGCTGGTTTACCTTGGTACCAAACACTTATGATATATGAATAACTATGTAAATGAATAATGAGGACACTTAAATAACCATGGTAGCATGATATATATATGAGTTGTATATCTATCAAATATATATATATAATCTCTTTTGAAATATATTTTTAATGTGAATGAGGTATTATAATAAATGTATGCTTTTGCAATGGAGAGGGTAGTTCATGGTATGCGGCAGACAGAGATACTATACACAATAACCTAAACATGTAATATCTAATCGTTGAAGTATTTACAATTGGTACACACCAATTATATTTATCAAGGAAACATAATTGTATTCATATCACATACTTCCGACAGCATTTAACAAACACACACAACATTAACCTGGCAGCACCAACTTGCTACACCACGAACTTATACTTTACATAAATGGACTTAATTCATTATCATATATAATGGATAGAACACAATGCCACAACTTTGAGATGGAGCGAAATGACGAAGAGGGGCTTTGAAGACCTCGGAAGACCTCGGAAGCTTTGATCAATAATTGTGGTATTGTGATGCAATTCAGCTTGAAAATTAATATTGTCAGAGCAACAGTTCAATGTGGATAAACTTCTACAATACAGCTTAGCTAGTCTATAAAAATAGTCATGAGTATTGATCCTGTTAATCCAATGTTAGTAATAATGTTAAGATTTGCTAGTAAATATTTTAGTTAATTTCAATATTTTAATACAAATTTTCTAGTACATGACATAATCATGTTTAAACCGTTGTCATCAAACTCTTAGCTCGGAAAAAATAATTTAGACTGAATTTTAAATTTCCAATTTAATGCTGCGTACAATTTATTTTCAAATCAGCTCACATTGCTATTGAATAATTATTGAGTGGCTTCTTGGAATGTGATGTATTTGTTAAAGTACACTGATAGAACCTGTGATGTCATCAATTATTGATGAGAGAAACTAGACTGGACTGACAAACTAAATTCTGAACCACATTTTCAACACCGATAGTATAAGGTATAAATGTAAGTTCTGTTATAAGGTACGGTAAGTATAAGGTGTAAATGTTCTGGTAAGAGTTTGTTTTCAATGTTCCTTTTTCACTATATTTCCAGACCAATATGTCTCGGAATATGACGGTGAAATCTCAGAGAGCCATAGCCTGGCTTACCAAGTCACATGCATTGAGAGTTATGCCTCTGGGCGGCGATCGTGTTGTTGGGCTGTTACACCAACCCAGCCAAGAGCAAGAGAGCATTACTCCCAGTGTGGCATGGGCAGTGTGGCATGGGCAGGCTAATGTATCATATATTTATCGTGTTGTAATGTATTTGTTTACTATCATTGCTGTTATTTCACCTCAGGAAATCAGAATACCATCTTCGATTGATAACAAACTGAAGCATAAAGTTAACGAGTAAATCTGCTGTAGTCAGTTGATGTCATCAGAGCCTGCAGGTGCCATCCCTTGACCAGAGAAGCATGACACAAGTTGCTGACTTGAGATCGTAAGTTATACAACTCACTTATACAGTTATTCATACATTTGCTGTTAGTAGACATCTAGTACATTTACAATCAAACAGCTAGAATTATCAGATAACAAACATGTTACTGGTGTTGACCATTGCAACATTTCATTATTACTACTCAATATACATGTATATCTAACCTGGCCTATCAAGCCCAATGCATTGGGAGTTATCTGCTCGCGGGCCAGGGGTGATTGTTGCAACACCCAACACCCCGCGAGCAGATAACTCCCAATGCAGTTGGGCCAGGGGTGGGTGTTGCAACACCCAACCACCCCGCGAGCAGATAACTCCCAATGCAAGTCTGCATTGCAACCCAATGCAAACTGATAATTCTAGCTGTTTGCTTGTACTAGATGTCTGCTAACAGTGCGATGGCAAGAGTGGAGGTCAATGGAGTGGTAGCAAAGTTACACAACAGCAGAATATGGAATTTGGCAAATAATGGAGACTGAAGACTAATTGTCTTCTCCTATAATATACCTTACTGCAATCAGAAACAGAAGATAACTCCTAATGCATGCTTGACTAGACGATGAAAGTGAATTAAAGTGACAACAAGATTTCTCAAGTTTGCAGGCGTTGTATTAGCTTGGATTTCCAAACTTTTCGCATCAGGTATGAGAAAAAGGTAGAGAAGGGCTTCTCTCTCTACCTTCCTCCTCATGCCCACAGAAAGCTTGGAAACAGGCAAACATTGGGTGCGAAAGTAAAATAGCTGCAGCCACTAGCAATAACATCACATTCCATCTCAAATTGGCCTACATTATCATCAAATTATTTTAAACATATTTGAGATTATTATTATTATATTACTATAATGTGTGGAGATACATACATATAATGTGTAATGTGTAACATACAGCTAAGTTTCATGATCATTATGGAAAAATGGGCAATACTGAAGCTAACTGCAGTTGCCTCCAGTGTTTACAGGAAGCTGGAGCTCCCTGATGTCTAGAGTTTCACCTTTAGGTCAAGAAGCTATCTGCAGTTACCTCCAGTGTTTACAGGAAACCTGGAGCTCCCTGATGTCTAGAGTTTCACCTTTAGGTAAAGAAGCTGTCTGCAGTAATAGAGATTCTTTGAGATAGCCAGAGATCTAGAAAAAGTGTAGACGTTCTCCGTTAAAATTGTGTTCACACCCCAACCCAAACCCAACCGCAATCTAAGAACTAAGCTACAGTAATCTGGAAACCGCCAACACTGCACCTAACAAAGGTAAAGGCCAACTGTAATTGTCACTGGTCCCCAGAGCTCTCTTTGCCAATCAGGAAATCTTCCATGACCAGTCAGTGGACAAAGAGTGGACATATCTTGTGCTTGTTGTGTGATAATTGAATATCTAATATTAATAATTTTAGTATCAAGAAGATGCTGTAGCAATAACAGAAAAAACAGTAGCATCAAAGCACCAATTGGTGAAGTAGACATGATATAATGAAACCAACTCCCGAGTACCAAGCTGTTTGGGGGAACACAAAGAAACAGTTCGTGATAATAGTAGGAGAAAAACAATGTATCAACATGCGTGGTAACAGAACTTTGATTATAACATATGTGGTAACAGAACTTTGATTATCACTTCTAAGTTATTGAACAGCATTAAGTTATTGAACAGCGTTTTCAAGGCAGTTGACAGTTTGATAGTAGCAGCAAGTAGGCATCCAGAGGGCATACAATGACGGTCCCATATTGTGATTCGATTGAGGTCGGCAGTGACAACTTTGGGGGTTTAGAACTAGTTACTCCACAGCAAGAGAGAACACAGTCATGATTGGACGTAATGTTCCGTATGTCACCAATCGTTGGCATCTTGTCAGAGTTGTACAGCGTTTGAATAATCCGTTTACTCTTGCTGTAAGTTGGGTAAACTATGTTTTTGTGCTCCATTTTGTCACGGGGGAGGTGTGTCTAAACAGTACACCATTTTGGAGGGTGCTGTTTAGACCTCAAGTTAAGATTGTTTGTGTATCATTGCGTTGTTGAATTTTTTTTTACCACACTGAAGCAACGCGAAGTTGCTTATTCGGGTAAAATGATTTTAGTGGAGTGAACAGATGTGCCGACTTTACTCACATGTGTGTCCGAGAGAGTGAGTTCTCTTTCACCCAGCATACTGACGGGCAGTAAATATGTGCATGGGGTACATTTCATAAGACTATGGGGGAGGTGACTTATGGTGATGAATGCGAGGACACTAGTGTGTACTTTTGCCCGCAGTTGTCGGAGTCGTATTATAGATTCTCGGCCCTGCGAATTCTCCAATAACGGGTTGATGTGGTGAGATACACACTAGTATTTTATACGTATTCACGACACAGTGTGGGGTGGAAGGTGCGTTCACTTCGCTAATTTGATCCTTTTCACCACCAATCGATATTGTCCAGTCATGTGGATCTATGTGTTCCATAGATATATAGCATCTCATTTTCGATGAACTTTAGCTTTACCAACAATTTCATCAAACTCTTATACCTCTAGTGGATTCGTTTTCAGTGGAATATAGCAAAGGTTAAGAATTTAAAATATATTATTTATGGCTGGATGCAGGATCTATGCTGTGACTAGTTAGCGATGAGTGATTCTATACTAAAGATACCAATAGTCCTTGGTGTTGGTGCTATTTCGCACAAGGCTATAAACTCAATTGTGCCCTGTTACGCATCCACCCTAAACGGTTTCACCTGCACGTCTCTAAGGTTTGGGTGTTGTTAGGTCATTGAATTACTCCAGCATACACCATTGACCATACTTGGATTTATCCTCTTTCTGTCAAATTATTCCTCGAGTAGCTAGTGGTAGGATTGATTAAATTGTGTTCTCAGAATTGAGTATTTTGTATCTCAGAAACAGTCCTCCCCTTCCGTCTCTGTTATCAAGATCATTTGATAAACAAATAAGACATATATAAGAATAAATACTGCTTCAATCCATTGCTCCTGCCTTCTGCTGCATTGTCGACTGTCTTCTTTATCGTACAAAATTATTTAATTTATGATTCAAATATGTAAGATGTAAGGGGCGAAGTGTTTTGCACATTTTTATTATTAATTTTTACATCTTGGTACTTTTTCAGGAGGGTTACAATTACAACAGCATCTAAAAATATACCGGTAACTGGCCGTAACTCTTAATGACAATCCAAATTATATCATTTGTGAGTACAATATACTCATTTCATGAATATTCATTGAATATACAACTACTTACGATCTTATATTTAGACAATGCTGTATCATTTATATTTTATTCAACCTAATAATTATTGTAAATAATGACATTAATTATTCTGTATCAATACAAGATTAATTTGGTAACTCAAACATTTCTCAAACTTTCATCTCGCCTAACTACTTTCATCTCCCCTATTTTCATCAGTGCCTAACAGTGTCAGTATTTAGTTTATTTGCTATTATTTGCTTGCAAAAAACGGTAACACATTTCGCACATTCCTACATTGCATAATAATACCGTTGCACTGTCTTTACAAGACCATTACGACTATGCCCCTGCTCACAACGCTTTTATGTTATTTTATATTGTATTATATCATAGGCTTGGCAACACACAATTATGGTGACAATGCCTCAATACAGCTTAATCAGTGTTAGAGCACAACCCTAATGAATAATTATCACTCATACGGCGAGGACACAACTCATTAAATGTTCATCATCTCAATTTTGTTGTTGCAATAATAGAGCCTTCAGTATTTAGCCTCAAAGAGTATATAATTATATACAATTACTATCTCAATGGAGTTTGAATAATTTGAATTTTACGCAAATGCAAAATAGTGTCAGCGCGCTAAGCTCAGACGATTAAGCTTTATAGTTAGCCAATAAGAGACCACAATAGGAGAGCGATTCAACTCCACCCCTAGTGTGGTTAATATTGTTAGACTGGGAACTAACCAGAATATCCAGCTGTAATATATATACATTAATATACAGAATAATATACATTATTTTCTTGTGTTTCATTTTAGAAATGGCTGTTACGAACTATCATTATTCCATACCACTAATACATACACAATCAGTGGGCTATGTACTCGAACTAGTTGAGTAGTAAATGAGTAAATACAAGTGAATTGAATTTGCATTGAATTTGAGCTTGAAATTCAAGTGAATATAATAGACAATTTTTCCGTGAGCGAGACAGGAAAGCCAGGACATTGTCCAATCAGAAGCCTTCATTTGCATAAATTATCTCTCAACATTTCTGTTAAGCAAATTAATTCTAAAGAGTACCCGCTCACATTTGCTCATCAGCAACATGTTGCTTTCTCATTGGCAGAAACATGCAGCGGCGCATTGGTAACAAATTTACTAAAGATACAATCATACAATTATTTAGATTATAGTAGTTGGTCATGATTATAAATATTTATACAATAATTAATCGTAGCCCCATTTCAGGTCCCTCATGCAGGGTGGGTCGGCATGGAAAATGAAAGCAGTGAAACCTCTTGAAAGGTGAAAATGAAGGTGATCTTTTTCACTTTCCATGCCGACCCACCCGCAATGAGGGCCCTGAAATAGGGCTAAATTAATCGTACAACAAATTGTAGCTTGAGATTTCTTCACAGCATGAGCATATGAGATAGTCATGAGTTGAAACTTTGTAGTTATAATTATGGTGAGTTTGACGAGGTTAAAATACTCTACAATTGTGATTTAAAACAAATCTAATCTAATAGCTGGTATTTAAAAGTTTTTGCCAGAACAAAGCAGCCCTTCAAACAGCTTTCAATATCGGTGCTCAGGCTTCAATACATTACTGGTTGAAGATGATAATTATGGGCTAACATATCATAGCTATTCAAACAGCTTGAAATATGCAATAATAATTTTGTTACTCAGCACAGGAGAATTCATGACAGTTGAATTAGTTCACTACCAACCTAGTACATGGAAATATAACATAATACTGAATGTACGACGGGATAGACAGGCAGAATAGATGTCAAAGCTTTTACTTGTCTCGCTGTTCTGTTAATGAAAGCCAACTAATCCTTTAGCGCATCTGCAGCTGTATTTGTGCCCACATAGGAGCTTAAATTGGAATGTACAGACTATTTCACGCTTGTAGATATAATATTTTGGAAAAATGTCTTCCATAAATAAGAAGTCATGTTACTTAGACCAGATATCTCATGAAATTCTACAATATCTGGTAGCCAAAGCACATTATCTAGAGCTGTTTTGCACTCTGCTAATCAATGTAAGAATATTGACATATTTAGCTTTGTCAACGTCGGGCCGAATAGTACCAACCAATGCCAGTCTTCCTTCGTCTGACTCCACTATATAAGTGGGTTGCAGCTAATCCATACATTTGGTTGGCAGTTAGGCTTGCGTCTTCCTATCTGTAATGAGTAGATATCTAAACAAATGTGGAGAATAATGACTTCCTGACATTATTCTTTGGAAATAAAGAGAGTACAAAGTGAAAATACTATTAATTTTATTGAGTATCGTTAGAATTATGATAATGCTATATGAAACTACTAAATATTTTGTTAATGGGCACCATACTTGTTAGGGATAAAAACAAAATCATTGGTCCAAATATAAATCCAGAAAATAATTATTAGAATGTGTAATACAGCGCTATTGATTCAAAAAAAATTTGTTACCTAACGGCTGTATACTAGAACCTAGACTGGAACCAGACCAACAGTAGGTTATACTGGATAGCAGATATTGCATATTTGAGTACCACATGGTCGTACATATTATTAGTTGCTATCACTCTATCCTCCAACTGGATTGCTAGTTTGTCATGTGACCATATAACAATGTCATGTGACCATATAACAATGTCATGTGACCATATAACAATTCAATGGCTTAAATATAAATTTTATACACAAAGGACAGCATATAATACCAGTGCGTGTAGCTAGGAAAACACCTACCAAAATCCATTGAGTAGTAAAAATGATGAAAGTTAAGATATACTCAATTAGCAACGAAATCAACCTTGCCGGCCTGATGAAAAATAGCAAAACAATATGTATGAAATGTTGGAAAAGTCATTATAACGTACTTCCTGGAGTTTATAATATCAAGTTCGTACTGACGGCTTGTACATTGTGCACATCTGCAGGGACAAGACCTGGTAACTAGCCAGAATATCCAGGCACTTTTACACAAGCTACTTGATACTTGTCTGCAAGGTGATCCAGACTAGATACCACCTTCACAACAGGTATTGGCACAAACTGGCAATTGGGATTCGCCTTCTCCATGCCTACAAAATCAATGCAGCATACATAAATGATGAAATTCTTTCGGTAAGACAAAAACCAATATAATGACGAAAATATTGTATTCGATCATAGGTAAAGCAAAATGTTAATATTTTTCTAGCATTGGAAATTTATTAATCAATCCTTTAAAACTCTTTCGCTACGAGGCGTCCATATAAGCTTAAAGCTGTTTCAAGTTTAAAGCTTGTACGTTTAAAGCTTTTAAACCACAAACATTTGAAATTTAAAAAAAATGAGAAAAATAATTGGCATAGCAAAACGATTTTTATTTCATTGGAATGGCGATGTTTGTAGCTTTCTTTTTTTTATAATACAACATAATTATATCAATAATAAACGTAGAAATCAAATTTTCGGGTGAACAAAGTTATCAACAAATTTCAAACACTTTTGAAAACTTATCTTTGTTTGAAACAATATGATTAACCAATCTTGCTTGATATATTGCAGGTAATAAAAAATAAACATAAATAAAATAATGAGGTGTCTGCTCCCTCTTACGCCACCTTGCGGCGGAGTGATTATCACGCGGGTTACATAACTACATTCATTCAAAATGAATTTCGCAGGTAGAGAGAGAAGACATGAAATTTTTTCTTACCCGCCCACCATTCCCTTCAGCAACCCTCTGTGGGTGAAGGCTCTAGGGGGTTTCACTGGGCTATTCATTATAAAAGAGTGGTAGAAAAAGTTTTGCCAATTTCATCAATTAATATGAAAAAGGTCTGAGGGTACCTCGGGAGTTGTCCTCTCCTAATGGATTAGTTTGTAAAGGGGTCTAAAAGTACCCCCAGAGGTTTTCCTCCCCTACTGCATGTCCATTGGAGTTGTCCCCTCCTGATCATCGGTTGTCGCCACCGCCAAACCTAGGTAACTTAGCAATAGCCTGATTACTACAAGATAGATTTAACCCTAAAGTATGCCCCCAATGACGTATTAGTCGTCCTCCTCTTATAGGGGCATACACGGATCATCATTGGAGATAGACAAGAATAATGTTTTCATAACAGGATAACGCGTTATTTTTCGCGCACACGACTCGCATAAAAGTCGCCATATCTTGAGTTAGAACACAGGTAGCGACTCAATTTTTTTTCTTAAGTTGTAGAGGACAAATTTAGACACAAGCCAATATATAATTTGGGTAGCAACTGACCTAATTTCATGCAGCCATATCCGGGGGCAGCTCATTTTAGCTTTGTATTTTTAAACAATATTTGTAAATGTTGCATTTTTGACGATATGCATGTATTAGGTAGTCTGTCACACTCAGTTGGAGATAGGTGGTGAATACATGTTTCCTATGCAGAATTCTTCAGAACATGGTGAAAGAATCAAATCTCTAGGCCTGGTGGTTCTCACACAATTTACTATGACGGATCACATCATACCCTAATTAGTCACTAATCAGTCAAGTCTAATTAGCCCCCAAGTAGCGTAATAGTTAGCTAACCTTTCACTGCCAACTAGTTGCATGGGTTGCATGACTGATAACCATAACTAACTTTAGCAGAATCAGAATTGTGAGGAGATTCTGACAAATTTGGTTTGAAATCCTTATGCAAATAACTTCACTTTCAGTGGCAAAAAACCTAAAATTACTTGGATTTTTTGACACCTGGTCTACCTCCCACCGCTCCTCCCCCACCCGACCCATAAATAGTTTCATCATATGCAGAATGGTGTTGTGGATAAAATTGTATTCTACTTCAAGGCTCTGACCTTATTCATTCTCCCAGAATTTGGAAATGAAGTGAGCCATGTTTTGTTTTTTTAAATATACTCCGTAGCCAAAGAGTTAATGAGTTTCTTGAAATGAATGTTGTAAGATCTGCTAATAATGTAATGAAAGGCTAAGATATCACATCAGTGGTCATATTACTGTGCTGAAATAAGTGGGTGGGTGACTCATGAGCTACAAAAACTGCATCCAGTTCTGATGAACAAGACCCAGTGCGTGTCCAAGATTGAGTCACAACAAATACCTTCAGTAATGTGGTACTTACAGCTTCCATGCTTAGCATTCAGCGTAAAGCAGTTTCTTTACCCTTCCTTCTGAGGGTTATATTGTAGCCGTACAGGAGGCAGTAGACATGACAGATCTAGCACTTTAGGGCCACCAGAAAGTGTGGGTACCCTCTCCCACCCCCACACACCGCAGTAGAACTATTACAAACCTTGTATAAGCTGGTCCACATTAATAGTAGCAGCACTATAGAACATGTAGTATAGATGCTCTGTCTTCATGCGTGCCCCTAGCTTGACGTATATCTCCTCTAAGTTATCTCCACCTACATACAATGATATGAATAGTTTTAAATCTACCAACATAATTATAACCTTCTATATAAGATGACAGATGAGTATAAAACTATAAACATGTACCTTATACCACAACAATTACCATGAGACTGGTCTCTTTGTTTTGCATTATACGGAGCTTGAAGTTCAAAATGACATTTTTTAATATTGAAATTTTTGTCAGGCTTCAAAACATAGAATCGAGCCATAGGAGAGTTTTATGGTAATTGAGTTGATAAAATTAAGCCATAATTATTTCACAATAAATAAGTACCTACTATAAATGTATAACCCTTAGACAGAATAAAGTGACCAATGGTTACTTTGCCATCACTTGTAAATAATTACTAAATAGTAAATACAGTAATGCATCTCGCCAGACTGACAGAATCACTATTTAGCTATGATATTTAGAATGCTCTAAATAGTTAACAAATCGTCACTAGAATGATTATGATAATGGCACCAACTCTTGAGCAGATATTTCACATTTCAGGCACTACATTTATAAGAGATCTTTACAAGTTATCTTTACAGTAAGCTTTAAACTAAAAATGATCAGAAAGTGTCGATGCTGAAAGGCTATGCGTTTGTTTGTTTTGTTCGTTTTTACTTATTTTATTTTTATTTCTATTATATTCATCCTGATAAGGAAAAATATAACATATTATAGTAATGTAAAATAATTGATGAGGCCAATATATCACTGCAGCTAATCATGGTGTGGACTATAATACACAGGATTACTGGTGCTGACAGCTTCTGACATGCTGCTTAGATATAGACATGATGCTCCTGATATAAATACATGTAGAACATATTATAAAGTAGCACCTGTTGAGATGGTGTGTGATACAGTTCCCTCTAGGTTAAAGTTAATATGCCATTCAGCCATGACATCCCTTGGAAGTCGTGACACAACTATGCACAGCATGTTCACCTGATATAATATACAGTGAAAATACAATAACTATTAAGCGAGGGTCCAAGACTCCCAAGTCCAATGTTACCTGGGCCACTGCTACTGGCTACTCTGCCAAAAGGTGGTCTTGGGGTCTTTTATGTGCACAAGCTCTCCAGTATTTTCTATATATGTATTTTTTTTTCCCCATTGGTAAGATTAGGACGCGACTAAGACGCCATTGGTTTGTTGGAAAATTTAGTATGTTGTCTTTCTCATAGACTTTCTTCTCTAAGACGCCATTTGATGATTACTGACATTGGTGAACAAACAGGTAAAAATAGTCAAATTTTACTTTAACGACTTTTTCATGTTTAATTACATATATTTACAAATTATTTATATATGTATATATATAAATAATATATATATATATTTACATAGATATATTATTATTATTATTATATATATTTTATATACATTTTATATTTTATGTTCTGATCAGAATACACAGAGCTAGGTGAGGACGAGCTTGCCGAGCAAACAGTTGCAAATAAATGGCGGTAACATGTGGTGATTGAACTCGGCAACAAAATACATGGCAAAGACAACAATAATTAACACAGCTACAACTACAACATTAGCTGGATTTCCACACTAGATACTGATACGCCAACACCAGGCTGTAGTTGTACGTGTATCTGTGCTGATTGATGCATGGGAAAAAGAGTAGCCTCACACTGCTTCCAAACTTAGCGTGTCATTGGCATAGTTTAATAGTCATTATTGGAAAATGTCCAGATAAATATGTAAACAACATAACTCGTATCGCATTACCATACATTATATAATACGTTAGTGGTGCCTTGACAAAGTAAGTACAACGACGTACTACAACTTTCAACACAATTAAATATAACGACGTACTACAACTTTCAACACAAACCTGTTTCGGTAACCTTTTTTCAGTTATGTCGGCACTTAAAGCATAAGCTACATCTTCATCACGGGTTACATAGCAATGGGCAGTCACTATATGCTCCATAGACACACCCATAGTCGCACCTACACTCATTGCATGATCTAGGGCTAGGTGGCATTGTCCTGGGAAACCTGTAGGTATTGTTGTCATGCACCCAGGAACTAAAGGTACCTGCCCTGATACAAACACACCTGAGCCAACCTGTAAATGTATTAATAGGACTATGTTCTTATACAATATTAGTAAACTGTTTGGATCTACAATGTATTCACATCTGCAGGATAAATAAGATCATACAGTGATCTCTATGCATCTAGACATAGAGCTCTAATTCTGTGGATCAGATTCCTTCAGTCTGGTCATAAGATAAAGATATTAGAGCTTGCTCAAGCAATCTTAACCCAACATTGACCCTCCCCCCTGAGGACCACATTGGTAATAAGTATATCTGTGGAATATTCATAGCTGTGCCTATTATAGCCAGGACCTCTAGCTCCAGCAATATATTATACATGTATAATATAGTTGAGCTCACAGATGGTAGCACAAGTATAGTCTGGGTACAGTCCAGCTAAGCAGCCACATCTAACATGAAATTAAACATTCCTATTAAACCCACACCTGGCAAAGTGGCAGGGTGGTCTTGAGGCAATGATGCAATTTATTAGCGAAGACATTTGTTTTTGCAAAAGTGAGATCAAGTTTCTTGAAGGTTCTCATCCCTTGTCCCTTGTCAATCGGACTAATAATAATATCACGTAATGCGCAGTAGATTACCCCATTAATATGTTATATATTATACTACATGTATATACTATACCGGTATACTACATGTATATACTATACCGGTATACTACATGTATATACTATACCGGTATACTACATGTATACATTTATAGCAAGCCAACAGCAGAATAAAATTCACAGCCATATTTTATAACAAATATAAATATCCATCAGTCAGTCAATCATTATGCTGGTACAATAATGTCATGGCCAAAACTGACATACTCACTTTAGAAGTTTGACTATATGGTCCAATGCATGATGGGGCCCAATGAGACACCCCTTGAACATGTCTAGTCTGTTTAGGTTCTCTGCTACACAACACTTGAGCAAGGAACAGACTGGAACTTGGCACTGCAGTCTCCACACATATCCTGCAGTCAAGGATACACAATAATTAATAGATAAATATATAAAATAATAAATAATTAATATAATAAACAATTAGTACAATTATATAACTATACTGTAGTTGGCAGAACTACACACAGACATTAGCCACAGCAATGCCTTGATGGCACGTGGCTTAAATAGATTGGCGGCTGCAACTGGCCCGTCAACTAGGAAATATACCCATAGTATAGATATTTGTACAAAGTATTGGTGGGTGTCAGTGGATTTTGCATGAATAATACTGTACAAATTTCTATATATTCGTATCTTTCCTGTTGAACATGTGCAATGATCACATTTTTGCACACCAGCAATGATTTAAGTATACTCCTGTTAAATCTAGGCCCGGCTTGTACGCCAGATTTACTGCAAGCCTCCACCAGCGTTCTTCTGGACTTTGACACGGTCAACACAGTTAACCACCTTTTGAGAGTTGCTCACAGCCACTGGCAGGTAAAGCTGGCCGATTTGGTCACTGGTTTAAAGAATTATCACATTAGTAGTTGCAGTGCGGCAAAGCAACACCATTTTAATTGATGTTATGAATGCAATGGACATTGTCAAAGGTTTTCAAGAGAAAATCCCAATCACTAATGTTTCTAGGAGAATTATTTATATATAAATAGTATAATATTAAGTAATTATTAAAAATTAATAAATATACAATCGAACAACAAATTAGACATGCTAAATTGTCCATGTAAACTGTTATATTTAGAACAGCATTTCGGATTTGGTCGTACCTGAAATCAAATCAGATAGAAAACTCCATACCGGTATCACGAAATTTCTTTTTCCTATCATTCACCTTAATTCTGCATAAATCCACGGGCATTTGTATTACATAATTTCTACTTTTATGAGTAGTCGGGTAACCAATCCACACTCACCTGGGCGGTGGGTTGATGCCAAAGTACTTTGTGTAGACAGCATTAATGTTAGCAAACTGTGACATATCGCTGATATAGAGCAAGGCATACACTAGATTCGAGAAATCGTATTCACGTTTAGTCAGAATGTCTGCAAAATAGTAACAACATGACAGAACAATGACCAGATGATTAGCTGATGAATAGAATATTGTGGCCCACGTGAACTGCCTTGTAGCACTCCATACTAAGTGGAAAATTCTCAATAGAACAAAGGATTGGCGTTCATATAATAAAGAAAATGCAACAACATCAACCTGTACAGTCAGATTGAACTTCCCCACAGGTTTTACAATTATCTATCTCTAAAAAAGATCCTACAATGGCAGTGGATGGCCAGCAGCAAATCAAAATCAATTTTTGCTTGATCAAAGTTGCCTCCCTATACGCAAATGCAACCAAGGGAGGGTGATTATATTTAAGACCTATCAATACCTAAAACACTTGTGAATATTATGAATATTATGAACCCACTGAGCAGTAACATACATAATACAAGATATTTGACAACAATTTATGTGTGGGTGTGTCGAAGCTTGAATTGTGAACAGTTTGCGGAAACAGTGTCTCACTGCATGTACATTGCATGTAATATTTCCATTGCTGTCAATGGCTTCGGTATCTTTTGAGCTTACTACGAATTACTAAGAAAATTAAAAGCCAGTCAATCAAGAATTGAATATTTTTTTTGGCCTTTCGTTGTATAATTGGAACCACCGTAAACGGTAATTGTCGTGGCATCGGGGGGTTATACAGTAACAAGTTATCAAATGGTTGGAGGCTCCCATTTTTAACTAACAAATAACAAATAAACTGAAGTACACACGTATTATTGTTTGGTTGCTATATAATTGTACAAAGGAGATATCTAGAACCTTTCAAGGAGTTCATCATCTTCTCCGTATCTGCAGCTATATCGCCAGTGCTCTCAGCTTCCAGTGAACAGAACAGCTCATTACCATGAGTTGTCACAAAACTTCTATATTTCTCAGGCCAAACATTCACTGCATTTGTAGGCTCTGCAAAAAACATGGTCATAATATGGGAAGTAATATTTAGGCCTGAAACGATTCACAAAATAACAAACGATTTTTTCGATTCATATTTTCGAGTCAATTTTTCCAACCGATTCGATCTTTTCGATTCGATATCTTACACGCGTAAATCTGGGCACCAGGTTTTTGTACAGCGGCTGGTCTAATCATCAATTGCCATCATTGTTGTCAGATTCACAAAGTTGACTATTACTTTAGCCAAGAGGCCATTAAACTGTGTAAATGATGTCAACTTCGTGAATGTCTTGTACATGTACATTTGTACAATCCTGTACTATTTATAATAGTAAGCTCAATCACAGAAGTTATCTGCCTTCTTCCACTTCTCTACGGTTAGTACAATAATAGGCTCCGCCCATATTTCTGCATAACCAGCCAATTATAGTACTAATCATATTTGACAAAAACTTAGCAACAGGAGACATTGTTAATGGCATAACACTAATGCTATTAGACTTGCTAGCCCCTCATACTCAAGATATTAGATATAAGAGAAATTTGCTATGCTAACACAACTGAGAAATTTGACGTGAACCATTCATTTTATGAAGATTTATTTAGTTTTCTCCTATTAACAACTGCAATGATGCATTAGTTGGGATTTTTCGTCAGTAATTGTGTGGAAATGTGAGTTGGGTATGTACAAAAGCACAGTATCATTGTTAATTTCCATGATTACATATAGTTGGTTACGTACCAGTGAAATAAAAACATAAATAAAAATAGAAAATGTTATGCTTCTTCAGATCAAGATCTTGATCGTTGGTCTAATCGAATAGAAAATGAAATTCGATTCATCGTTTCAGGCCTAGTAACATTATCAGATAAGTTACAAAGAGCGAAATATAATTATTTATGGTCAAACAACAACTGATTCAGTTTAAGGAAATAGCAAGCAGCAATATGTTTGGGATGTCGGTATAACAGGGGAAATGCGTTATTCAACTCAGTGACAATGTTTCAACTTTGCAGTAAAGTGAATTTCCCTTTATATCAAATACCAATATAGTTGAAATTTAGTATTTAAATTTTGCCCATTATTAGTTTGCACAATGATTTGTTGGTAAGTAACATGGCCATCCTTTCCTAATTTTTTCCAATTATTTCTTTTTTCGGTACAATCTCTGTTGGCCATGGTGATGACAATACTGAATAGGTTGCATTTTGCATAGTAGTTGTGCAACTAGATCAAATGGTCTGAGCATAAGGGTTAACAATTGACCATTAAACATGTGTTTGAGTATATTTTACACCAACATCTCCCTTCCTAGGCATCATCAGAGAGTTGTGACCTTCAATTAGGACTGGAGTACTTACATACCTTGCCTCACAAATGGGACGACCTCAGATTTCAGCCCTTTGCTTAAAAATTGTTGAATAAAAGTTTGACTTGTTTGTAGTGGAAGTTGTTTGACTCTGTCAGCCCAGCTTAATGACGTAATCTAAAGAAACGAGCAAATAGAACATATATGAAAGTGTTTCTTATCACTGGATTAATATAGATGAATCTCGGAAAAATAGGAAAAATTGCAAAAAATATCATAGTAACAACAAATCTCAAATGTTAAATTTTTTATAAAGAAGAACTACAAATTTATCATTCTTTGTCACTTTTACTTGACAATCGACCCAATGAAATTTAAGATACTGAGGATAACTCTAGACATAATTATCTAGACAGAGACAAGATGATTACTACATTAAATAATAAATAGGCATCATGACAAGTCAAATTTCATAACATGGAAGTTTTCTACAACTTCAAGTTATAGAGCCACATTACATAGGAGCAGGTTGTATCACCTCCACCCCCCCCCCCCCCCCCACCACCCACCACACCCTAAAATCCCAAAAAAAACACAC
>JAOQGN010163039.1:0-11233 GCA_027564295.1 Himantozoum antarcticum | reverse complement strand
GAGGACTTGTTTGGTTTTGCGACCAGTTAGTAAAAAGGGGCCGATAACTCCTAAACGTGGCGTGGCTCCTTTAAGCACTTTTTTAGCAGGGACTCTCTCTCTTTCTTCATACTTCAGTTTTACGATGCATGGATTTCACACTTCTTCACTTCCTCAGAGTTAACAAGGTAGGTTTTCACTATATCACCAAAACCCGGTACCCCTCCACATACATCCATCATTTTCTATAATGCCTATCAATATAATTTTGTTACAATGATAGTTTATAGGCAATATTGTTAACTAGAAAGGAGTTGTCTGATTATATTGTTGGTTCAATATAAAGGACACAACTCCAAATCAATTATCAACACTTCAACAGGCTAAGAATGGCCAATCTAACACTATGTGGGAATATGAATGACGTAAGCAACAAGTCAGAAACTTTCACTTTTCCAAATTCAAGCATCACTCTCACAAGACTCAGTAACAACTATTAATCTTGTATCATGTAGCGGTTCGAAACCAATAACTACTCATAAGCATTAACAAAGATATCCAAACAAATTTTATTTATCAAATATGATTTGACTTTAGGCATCCTATACCATATAGGCCTACATCTCATACCATATCCGCCTACATCTCATACCATATAGGCCTACATCTCATACCATATAGGCCTACATCTCATACCAAATAGGCCTACATCTCATACCATATAGGCCTACATCTCATACCATATAGGCCTACATATCATACCAAATAGTGCTTACAATATAATGAAAATCATCTAAAGACAGTTGCCTAAACTTTGCCATGGGTGTAGAGCCTACCATTGAGGGTCAAACCTTCACGAAGAGTCTGAGCACCTGTGACACCATGTGACACCATGTGACACCATGTGACACCATGTGACACCATGTGACACCATGTGACACCATGTGACACCATGTGACTGAGCTATGATTCTGTTGCAACAACAGGCAGTGCCATACATAAAGTTGCAAACAATTTCTTACTACCTTGTTGACAGGAAAGAATACCAGTACCCCAAAATAAGAAAAAACTGTAAGAACCACTCCAAAGAAATATTTCGGAATGTATACTATCATGATCATGCCGCTCAAACTAAGGACGTATTAGTTTGAGCAGCACTCAAATTAAAACTAAGGTGTCTATGTAATTGAAAATTGGCATACTTGAAAACATTTTAATGCAAGCAAAACATTTTAAATGTTTGCAGATTTATAGGTAGATATAAAAGTATTGTAGATTATTTAGCAAAGATTTTGTAAAACATTTAATTTAATTATACAGGTTTTTTTTATATATAAATGCATTATTTTTTGCAGACCTTAAATTGCATTCAGGTTTTGCAGACCTGTCAAGGTCTGCAAGGTCAATAAGTTATTTAGTGGAGTGCTTACCTGATGCAAATATCCACTGAGTGGGGCAAGGTTAGGTGGAGATGACTCATCTATCAGATCATCATAGCCTGCATAGTCGTCATCTCTGCTGTACCTCCTACTCGGTACAGTTGGGATACTTGTTATAATCGCCCCTGTATCAACACTTATTCTTCTGATATTCTCAGGCTGAGTTTTCGGTTTGGATTCTTTTCTATCTTTATATATATCTTGGTAATCTTTTTTATTGTCCGACCTAGAACCGTCTCTTTTATAATATTTGGAGTTGCCTTCTTTTGAAGCCCTTCTACCCATTCTAGGTACCATTGCGTAGTTCTTGGCATTTATCCACCCACTACCCTCGGACTCCTTGCTTTCAGAAGTGCTACCGAGATTGTTTGAGTATATGGAAGAGTAATTTGGTGTGGAATAGTGTGATGAATAGAATGAAGTACTTTTATCGGAAGATTCCAGAACATCAGGTTGAGAATTTCTGCGATCTATATCTGTGGACATGTTTGCAACGGATCTGTAGCCTGTTCTAGTTGGGTAATAACCTGCAAATATTAAGATAAATTATATATAGATTATTATTTAATGAAGTAGCTCGATGATGATGCTGATGATGATGCTGATGATGCTGATGATGATGATGATGCTGATGATGATGATGATGCTGATGATGATGCTGATGATGAGATATTTACACGTATGTCTATGCAGAGTTCAGAAACTGTGTACTTACTTGGAACCACTGGGAAGATCTGAAGTACATTCTATCCATTAATAAGTGCAACAAATATCTGTCTGCTATGTAAATTATAAGCATTGTGTATGAATTAATTAATTGGAGTTGTCCGGCTACATTGTTGAACCAACAAAAGCACATAACTCCAAATTAATATTATTTTTAAAATAATATAATGATAAGTGTACAATGGATTTTCTATAATATAAGCGTACTATAATATAATGATAATATGTAATAATATTCTATCATCATTTTATAAAGTAAGAGCGAAGGAACCACTATAACTACATGGAATTGACCATTTCAAGGTTTATTTCTATCTTTTGCCTATCGCACAAAATCTTTTTACTCATCAAAAACCAAGTTGAAAGCTTAATTTGATAAAAGTGTTCGCAAAATTATGCCTATTAGAGAATAATTTGGGCAGCGGAAGCATATTCTTACCAAATGCAATGATATTCTGTTTGGTCAGAATTACCTAGAGAATCAAACAAAAGTTTGCCAAACTGGCAATCCGACCACTACTAGTATTATTTCTATATTCCCAAAGGTGAATAATAAAGGTGGTTTATGACGCAGTATGCGGACATACTCACTTAAAAATCCCAAACTGGTTTAATAGCTTTCTCACTAGATGGAGATTTAGTTAATTGAGCACAAATAGGCGGAGTACTTATTTTATTGTGAGTCTAAACTTATCACTATTTGTTCTCCATGATGCAATTTTGCATAATTTCCATATTCCTAATAAGATTAGCATAAATTGATTCTAACAATCGAATAAGTGGAAAGTTTAAGAGTGATTGATGATTGTCCTAGTGACAGAATGAATGCTGGATACATACACATGTAGCAAAGACATACACATGTAGCATAGACATGTACATGTAGCATAGACACTGTCTTTGTTTTACTAATGCTTGTAGTAATGTACATTTCAATAGAGCTAATATTCCTTTATTAGTGTGGGTTTTTAATTATTCATTTTGTTTCTACTCAGTATCAATTAAAAAATGATTTGTCTAAACTTAAGCTGATTTTAAGATTGGTCCTCTCATCAGTACACTGGAGATATCATAGGAAATGTTCTCCAGACAAGGAATGTTTGTTCAGTAGTTATTAATTATAGCACACACCTTATAATAAAGTGGCTACTGAAAATCTTAAATCATAATAATAATTGATAGTTAACACTATGACATGCAGGGTTTCAGAAGCATTAATCTGAGACTTAATCTATGATATGGTAATGAGTGTTTTCAAAAGTCATGATCAGGCTCGATTATATAATACAAACAGTAAGGCATGCAACAACCCGTTCATGGTATAAATGCGAAAGGAATGCAAAGGCATTAAGCGTTAAACAGTAGGAATAGCCGTCTTTCACCAGTAGTTACGCAGGCATTCCATAACTGAAGTACTGACAACATAAATCTGAGATTACACCCATTGCCTAGCATGAGCAAACACATCTACTGCAATTTGAAGTTATTGTTCCCCATCGGATCAGTGGCAGGCAGGTAGCCATCCAGCAGGTGACGATTACTCCAAATTTCAGTAGACCTGATTGGCAAAGCTACCCATTGTCCTCTACAAATGACGAGGCATGCGCAAATTTTGCTCATTTTGAAAATTGCCAGTGCACTAGGGCAAAAACGTAGGTGGCGAAGTTGTCTTTTCCTGATAACATACAATAACATCCCAAACTGACAACCCGACAACCTGCAATCTTAGAATTTAAAAGCTAATCTGAAAAACTACATTGTTGCATGTACTTGTCCAAATGAGAAACTGTCACCATTTGCTTACGCCACGACTCAGTAAAGCTCGCTCTATCAAATATCTCACTCTATATATCAGACAACTAAACCTTATAAATACATTGTCAATTAGTATATAAATTTGCTTGTGATGAATAGTTTGTGAGCTAGTCAGTTGTAAAGCATCCTACTTTAGGTTCCATTAATATACCTGATGTACTAGTATGCACATGAAAACTTAGGCTGAGAGTCAGGTGTGCGCACAGTCCGGAGAGAGTGAGAGTCAGGTGTGCGCACACACAGTCCGGAGACAGAGAGACACCATATATAGAGAACAACTATAATCATGATACAAAATAAACTCACTTATCACTCCAGCTAATGGTACAGCATACATCAATGAATTTCCACACTCCACACTCAAAGAATTCTGACAAAATCAATTGTACTAACAAACTGCCTAGTATATAGCTGCTAGTTCCCATGAAACCTGGATCTTCAATAAATGACTTCCAGATTCAAAAATCTATTCTGTCAACACACTTTACTCAGATAAAAAATGCTCTATGAACATCAGAAAAAACACCTGCAAAGACACTGGCTGTCCTGAGTAAACAAAAACCAATATTCATATAAAGAAATGTACTCGAAGCATGTCTCCTTTTCAATATCAAAGTGTCAAATCACAAACCATAGCATAAAGTATTGTAATTGTGTGACAAAAAAGTGAATGCTTCAATTTGTTAAAACAACAAACATATCTGCTCATACCCTCATACCTCGTACCTTGCCTCGATCATACCTTGCCAAATAAACAAGAGACAGTGAAACTGTTTTAACTTAAGCTTTATCAATAACAGAGCAACAACCAGCAAACACTTATAGAACTCTTCAAAACTCTACACTTTAAAAAAACTTAATCGCCATTGCATCACTGCGTGTTGTATGATCGTGGCGAGTTCATCATCATACTGCACATTCTATAATGTTTATGTGACATAATGGCAACATATTGGAGAGGAAATTGCAGCCTAGTCAGTAGGAATGTTGGCATTGTAATGAATCTGGATAGATGGGCTAATCGTGCCAAAACTTTAGGGTATAACATGTTCCGCAAGTGGCTGCTAAGTCAAGCGATTACTGATATAAATATGTTGCCTGAAAGTGTCAAAGGAGGATTAAGAGAGATTAAGAAATTGGCAAGCCATTTAAACTCATTTTCTGAGCACTTAGCTATTTCAGCTCACAGAAAACTTTCATTTCTTAGCACTTTATATTTCAACTTGCAGTATAAAACAGTAGTGTTCATGATTACTCGGGACTTGATTTGAATAATTTGCAGACAAACAGGTGTGTTCCTCATAGCCAAAAAAGTGGGTAACTTGTACTAGTGACTGTATTATTTGTGGGAACGTATTCTTGCACAAAACATGACTACCATCTTTTACTGGAATGCCACTCCCGAGCGTTCCGGTAGACTTTTAAGTAAGTCCTAGTTAACTGGTATTGAGAGCGTCATTTGGGAAAACTAATTTAAAGACAAAATACTGTTTCATCTAATTACAAATACTACACAATTATAGAGTTCTGCTTGCAATGAAAGTTTGAACCAAAGCTTCTATTATAATAATCACAACAACCTTCAGCTGACTACCTCAACCATTGGCCACCTCAATCAGCTGACCACCTCAA
Organism: Himantozoum antarcticum; assembly: GCA_027564295.1. Taxonomy (NCBI): domain Eukaryota; kingdom Metazoa; phylum Bryozoa; class Gymnolaemata; order Cheilostomatida; family Bugulidae; genus Himantozoum; species Himantozoum antarcticum. The sequence continues at coordinate 5,642 of JAOQGN010163039.1, read as the reverse complement.
CCATTGGACACTAACAAAAATGTATAATTATGAGTTCATTATGATATAGAAGTTTCACAGTCAAAGGACAGTAATGGTACTTCCATTCCATGTTATGTTTATAATTATGCCTACTATTATCCAAAGTCTATTGAATTAGGAAATGTTTCCCACATCCTGGCATAAAATTCTCATGAAATGTAGAACCATTACATAAAAATATCAATGTCTAGCTCATTAAACAATCCAGACATCTCATTTGATGCTCCCTATATGCATACATATTATACTGTCAAATATATCATCTGAATTATTCTTTTATGGATCCTGATATACTGCTGTATTGGTGGATACCAATGATATTAGGTATTCTGCAGAGATTGCTGATGGCTTTCCAAGTCTGTTTATCATAACTTTGAAACATAAGAAAGTGGAGAGACTAGTAAGAACAGAAGACATAACTGATGGTATTCAGTATATACCTTTGATCATCTTAATAGACACAATGCTTTGATTTCCCCATAAATCTGGGCTTGTCCAATTACAAGGATTACCAGCCCATTTTTGAATGTGAAAACATTCATTAAAAGCTGATATCCTGAGAAGTATTTACCATTCGTGTGCTGAGAACTTTGGTAGAATGTCTGATAGGCACACAAGGAAACAACAGTTACATGTTAAAAAATTACACATTAATTTATTAGATAACCAAAGAGTTAAAAAGTAAAAAGAAGCCACTGGTTCTTTGCTTGGCCTTATCATAATATCATGTGCCCGTATTTTGAACCCTACCTACAGGTCGGCCACTAAGTGATTTACAAGTGGTTGATGAGATGCCCACATTGGAAGCTTTTACCTACAATTTATTCATATATATCTTCACCTGACCGCCTAGAATGCCATCAAGTACAATTTCCGAAATAGTTTTGTTCAAAAAAAAACCTTGCATGGAGTCTCCACAAGCAGTTGGAAGGGCTTGGTGAGACAAGATTGTTTCCAAAACGTACAAAGTAGAAATCCTTGCCATTGAAAAGAATGTTCCAACATTTAAACCGGAAACACCTTCTGTCCTTGCTCGGGAAAGCAGGGAGATGGCGAGTGGCTCCTATCTGCTTAACAGAGTTCTAAGGAGATAAATTTTACCTTGACATAGTCCAGTTCCTTGGAAACGTAGGTCGGCACCGGCCGTCATCTGGCGGTTTTCCGAGCTAGGTTGTTGTTTCCGGTGTAGATATTGGAACATTCTTTTTAATGGTGAGGATTTGTACTTTGTACGTTTTGGGAACAATTTCGTCTCACCAAACCCTTCCAACTGCTGGTGGAGACTCCATACAAGGGTTTTTATGAACAAAATTATTTCGGAAATTGTACTTGATGGCTTTCTAGGCGTTCTGGTGAAGATATATATGAATAAATTGCAGGTCGAAGTCAAACAATTGCAAGGTCTGGAGACCCTGGGGGAAAAGGTAATTCCAATGTGGATATCTCATCAACAGCTTGCAAGTGACTTTGTGGCCAACCAGTGACCCTACCCTCACTGACCCTAACGGCTGTCCCTAGAACTAGGCTAAGCTTAAAAAATATAATTTTTTCATAATGTGTTACAGTAACTTAATAGAAAATAGAAACCCTCAGAAACTGAGAGTTGGCGTTGTGGATGCATTTGTCTGTCACTCTATGAGGCATTGTGCCGTAAATGGCCCTGGTACGAGCCCCAGTTTACGAGTGTTACTGTAAGAAAACAACTAGTATTTCTTATTGCAGATTTCTATGTTTAATTGTGGCAATAATGCATTTGCGACAAATTTAATTAATTTAAATGTATGACTCATGGGCCTTACAAGAGCACTGGTTACAATTGAGGCTGTCAATGTCAAGTTTTGACATAATAGTGGTGCATATCTACAGGTAGATTAATCACAGTAATTTTCTTTATTCATGTGCTATGTGTGCATGTGCTGTGTGTGCATGTGATGTGTGTGCATGTGGTGTGTGTGCATGTGGTGTGTGTGCATGTGCTGTGTGTGCATGTGGCGTGTGTGCATGTGTTGTGTGTACATGTGCTGTGAGTGCATGTGCTGTGTGTGCATGTGCTGTGTGTGCATGTGCTGTGAGTGCATGTGCTGCGTGTGCATGTGCTGTGTGTGCATGTGCAGTGTGTGCATGTGCTGTGTGTGCATGTGCTGTGTGTGCATGTGTTGTGTGTGCATGTGCTGTGTGTGCATGTGCTGTGTGTGCATGTGCTATGTGTGCATGTGGTGTGTGTGCATGTGCTATGTACACAATCAAACTTCCCCAATTACTGAAAGTTGGTTTTATGCATAATGAGGAAAGTGGAGGAACCCTCTGTCTGTCTGTCTGTCTGCTTCAAGTAGTCACATGAACTAATGTCTGGCGCATCGTAAAGCTTACCATTCTTTGCTTGAATGAGAAGGCCTGTTATCATAGAATTAATTTGTATGCAAGTTTAACAATAAACATGTCGTCAGTTTAGTGAGAGGATAGCTTTATTAGGAATAGCGAATTTACCGCTTCATAGTAGATCATTTTGGAATCCATCAGTTCTTCAGTGTCGTTTTGTAACCTAGCATTCGCATCCCTGACCGAAAGCCTTACCACCCAACCCGACCATCCAACTCCTACCACCCACCCCTAGACAAACCTTGTCCTGTAACCTATCTATTCATGCCACCCACCCCTAGACAAACCTTATCCTGTAACCCATCTATTCATGCCACCCACCCCTAGACAAACCTTGTCCTGTAACCCATCTATTCATGCCACCCACCCCTAGACAAACCTTGTCCTGTAACCCATCTATTCATGCCACCCAAATTACATTCTTACTGTCACTAAGCATACTCATCAAACTCTTACCAGAAACTAGAACAAGAGAAATTAAAAATTATTAACCAAAATAGTTTGCCTGAGTATGGGAATAGGATCAGTTAATCACATAAATTGTCTAAGGAAATTTAAAGAGCAGATGATTAGTGGTCTATGTAGAATAAAAGAGTTGAATTGAGGTTTTACAACTAGACTGCTGGGTATTTTCTCATAATGCAAGCAAATTCTGACAGAATTAGTGGACACAGAAATTAACAATAAAGGGAATGTCAATAATTACTCTATACAATGTTACTGGCAAGACAGGTTAGGAGTTGTCCTGATTGATTGGGAGACTACAAGTTTAAACATGACAACATTTCAGTGGTTGAGAGCAAAATCAAAATAAAGTGGCAAGAGGATTAGTGGTTCCCCTGAATAGTAGCAACTAGTGCAAGCATTGCAATGCAATTAGCAATGCTGGTGATAGGTGAGCAGATTTGTGTATATATTCATAGTGGTGGAAATCCATAATCAAAGGAATGCATAAACATTAGCCAAGCCCATACCCAACTACTCAAGATAGGCAAAGCTGCATAATTATTTTATGACTAAATTTGCACGCACATTCTGTGTTCAACTTCAAGCAGATTTAGAAGAAAGTCGGGAAACAAGAAAGGTCATGGCCACATGCTAACGTCTGTTTGTGTATTGGGCATCAAGAGCACATTTAAACCATAATCGGTCTGGAATAGCTTGTTCAGGCCGATCACAAGTCTGAACAGAACTAATGGTTGTTCACATATATTGCTAATCGTAACAGAGGTCAATCAAGGGTAGCATATTCTTTACAATTGTTATGGGGGTGATCTGATGCCACAGTCAATTGTTTACTTTATGACACCGTTAGAGGGGCTTAGTGTTAAAATGTTTAGACTTTTATCAGTGATTTGATTCGATTTTTGTCAGTAAATATTCCATTTAAAATTGATAGACATGCGTTATGAATGAAGTACGAATCGAAGATCAGTATTCAATATATTCAGTATTCAGTATTTAGGATTCAATAGTAATGGAATTAGAAATACCCATTTCGTTTTCGTGTCAGTTGATTGTTTTAGAATTGACGACTGTAGGAGAAATTGTTTCGAGATGGCAGCTTCTGAATCTCCAACGATCTCAAGCCAAACTTTTTCCTCAACATTGGTAGTACCATTGATAGCTGTAGACTATTTACTGACACTATTTACTGGGAGCTTAAATAGTGTGACTCAATTGTAACTACTGATGTCCTACATGTATAAGATTAGGATTGCATTAAGTTAGAAGTTGTGTTTCGGCAACTCTCTTTGTTGGATTTACAGTAGCTTCGCAATTGTTTGCATCAGCTACCACACTCATGTCAGTGTGATATAGTTGGTATAGTTGACATAGTAGCTGAAGCACTAATCTGATATTGTCAGAAGATTAGCTAAGGTCTTAGATGTTGTTGAGTGAAAATATGAACTTAACACTGATTAATTAAGTCTATTTTAGACCTGAGATTCATGTCTTTGAGGATGGCATATCATTACTATATCATAAATTAGTATTATGAATGTCTATGGTATGATAACGAAAATCAAGAACAGTTATGAATTATGAGTCTGGCCAATTATTTTCAACATAGAGCAATAATGATATTGTGACAGGTCATGATTGCAGCCCACAGGTCTCAAGGTAGTATGCAAATCTTCTGATAATGTGCAGTCACATCCCAAGCCCCAAACCCGACAGCAACCTTCAAAGTCTCCCTTTCACACCATTTGTCAAAGGGATTAATGAATGTCATGAAATATATGAAATAGCCAGTTCCCACTAAACTTCTTACCAAGCAAACTAAAATGTTTGAAACTCTCATATCAATTGAGTTTCTTCTAACATGTAGGCCATATATTAGTTTACTTTCGGGATTCAAATCACAATCACGAGGTATGTATGTAGATGGTATAATGTTCCATTTGAAAGTCTCACATAATATAGCCAATTAGGTGAAAAGACAGATTGAGGTTAATTTATCAATTAATTAAAGTTAATTGAGCAGTGCTGACCCACTGGACTCCCCTAAAGGTTTTAACACCAGGCACTGGTGCACCAGAACCTGCCTCGCTTATGTATTTCGCACTATGTCATGGAGGTCTGCACCTTCTTAACCTAAACTTTATATTCTTCAGTTTCAGCACTACTGTCAACAAGATGTCGCAGGAAATCATTTTCTAAATAAAAACTAAACCCAATTGGAAATTGACAACCAACCAGTTGCCATGAACACGGATAAACAATAACAAGAGTAGTCTGAGTAGCAGTCAGACTTGTTATAGTCCGAGTATCAACACAGCACACCAAATACTGTTCATTAAATAGTTGATACACTCATACATGCACATAGCCTGATGCACATAGCCTGATGAGTGCAGTTTTGGTGCCAAATATTTGATTGCAAGTGTAAAGGCCACTTAGGCCCACACAGATGTAAGTGTAAAGGCCACTTAGGCCTACACAGATGTAAGTGTAAAGGCCACTTAGGCCTACACAGATGAAACAGATTTGCTGGAATTAGAAAGGTAAACTGAATTTATTGATATACGTCAGACTCTTATGCGGAAGTAGATGTTGCAGAATTTTAATGGGACATTCTCACTACAACCCTCACTGTGCCCAAAGCATGAAATATAACTGAAACTTTAATGGATATTCCTGTATCCTAAAAGTAAATGGCAGATGAAACGATTATGGTCCTGGACCACTCAAGTCAGGCCCAAGTCGGGTTCCTATCATCGTGAGACTGACAACAGGTG
>JAOQGN010162928.1:0-11234 GCA_027564295.1 Himantozoum antarcticum | reverse complement strand
TTTGACGTTGCAGAGAAAAACTATAACTTACTAAACTTAGGTAACGTAAACCAATTCTGATGATACTAAATCTGAATGCTAACAAAAGCAAGAATATTATTCAATATTATTGCACAGTGTACTATCACTTTTTCTATTATTGTTGATAACATATATATTGGCAACATTTATTTTCTCCGCTTGACAGATGGCAATGCTAATGAATATTATACAGTCGAGTTGATAATGAGATAGCGAGCAAACTAATGCACAATAGTATTTATAAAACAAAACGATGATGAATAATAATCATTAACTCAGCCTGACTGATAGTGCCCAATCACGTCATGTCACTTGCTAATGCGCAACCGACCACGTGCATTTGTTTACCTATCTGCACTACAATACCAAGTATGTTAGTAATGCTATTATAGGCAACGGCACTTAGCCATCGTCACTAAAACAGGTTATATCGGTCGCTGTGGCGTCTGTGGTTGATATTACTCTATGCAAGTAACATGTTTACCAAAGTGTCTCTTACACGCTGTAGAGTCTAACAGACACTGCAGTCTCAATGGAAATAAATAACCGCAATGTCAAGGTCCACCAGCTAATCATTTCCGGTGTGGACATGGTGATAAAATAAAATTCATCCTTTCATGTACTTGCACTGCTAGTTAGTTTACATAGTGGCCCTACAAAAAATGTTCCTATTAAATTATTACCATAATCTCGTTATTGCGAAGCATGTGATATGATGGTACGTTGTGTGTTATCTAAAGTAGAAATTATATGTTTATTAAGTAGAGTACACTAATTTCAAAGTGTATGTAGGGTTGTAGGCTAAATTGGTTTATAAATTATATAATAACTTATATTATATTATATATTAACGTTTTGATATTTTAAAGAATTAATTAAATGATGATATGACAGTATTTTTTTAATATTGATAATATAACAATGATAAATAATATATTATTTATGTTATCGATGATCTTATATTATGATTGAATAATTATCACTATTTATTATTGCAATTTGAAAATTAAATTAGACATGGCCAAAATTAAGCTTAAAATTAAATTGAGCATTTCTGTTAATAAATTAAGCATTTCTATTAATAAAATAATGTGAACTAAAGTATATGAAAAAATAATATGAAAACACTAAACAATATATATCAACTAAAATATATGAAAACCATATGCACCAGTGTGGCTTGGATACGAAGGACCACAACAGCCAACAACGACTATCCAATGGCTTCGCTCCCAACAGATCAACCACAAGCATTCACATTATATCTCCGAAACTCCTCATCCAGTGCCTCAATCAAATGTTAATTGTTATATATATTATCATACTGTTCGCTGTTCCGTATTCATATCCCCACAGCTGCTGACAATCCTTGCCTAAATGTTCTTAATATAGTCTGCTATGCTCTCTATATATATATATAGTTTTATGTTAGATTATATTTTACTGCTTTTTACTGCTGTATACTTACTATGTTCAGTCTAGCTTCTAAACCACCACAATAAAGAATTAACATATAATATTCTAATGCATATTAATCTAATAATTTAATAATTGTATATAAATAAAATATATAACTACAATAATTATGATTGGAATTGCTCAATGCGTTTTTTAAAAATATAGCTGAGATTTTTGTTTGAGGTAAGAGTTTCCTTTTGGAATTTCTGGTGTACACACAGGCTAGCTCCTGCTTGGATCTTTAGTTATGATTTGTACGTAGCTGTGTTGTGAGTGAAGGTGGCTACACAAAATGAATCCATGGCTATTCGCGAGTAACAGTTTGAAAAAGGGTGAAAACTTAGGCAATAGACGGGGGAAGGAAAACTATGTGTTGCAACACAAACCGTAATCTAGAAACACTCATTTTCGAACTGTGATTTACTAAACTGTCAGTGCCCCACACAAAACTACTAGTTGTGCACGACCACACAGTACCAATGATAGGGAAGAGGAGTGAGGGTTGGACATAGTTGGGGTTTTCCCACAATAGCATAAAATCTATGCATGTCTCAGTCTCAGGTTTGGGAACATCATGCAAAAATATGTTTCACACCTTATTTTATTCTCGGAAAATCTCAACATTCGACTGTTTTGGAAAATTTCCATTTTCGTGATATCCCACAAATGGCCCAACTCTCCCACGGAGGGATGAGAGTTGGACCACCCTGCGGGAGAGTTGGGCCATCCTTAGATCGGCAGAGATTTATGAGCAATTTGTTGCATTTCGTGTTATAATCAGCAAATACAGTTATTGTCAAACAATTTATTTAAATTACATGAATTATGAATAAAATTATTATATTATTATTGTAATTAAATGGGACAAAACAATATAGCTAATGTAAACAAATATATATTGCCTATATTTGGACATTTCACATATACATTCTGTATGCTTGAATGAAATTATTGAACATTGTAATCTGTCCGGTCAACAGCAAACATAACAGACTGAACCGATCTGGACAAACCACCTACAGTTATTCAGGCACCAAAGTCTAGTAAGATGAACTTTGGTGCCACTTCGGTATGTCGATCCTCAACTGCTGGGTAGTGAAACTGAGCAGCACTTCCCTTCTTGGGTCTCATAAAGTTAACAGTAAGCATTTTGCTCTGCTCATCCAGTTTCTCCACAATTCCCACAAAATATTGCGCACTCTTTCGCTGGGCTATATATCTTATTAATACGCGATTTCCTGAGTTGACATTTCCTGGAGAGGCTGCAGGCTTCCTTGGTTCAACATCCTCATCAGCACTATCTGTGTCTGTTAGAACAGGCATAATGTCATCCTCACTGCTTGAAGAACCAGGATCTCTGACTACAGCCCTCTTCTTCTTCTTAGGTTTAGGAGCTGATGGTGCCTTTCTAGTTTTGCCCAACCTTGCCCGTATCTCTTCAACACGATTTTTCTCTGAAGTATCTGTGAGGATTGCAGCCCACTTGCGTCTTCTGTTATTGGAGTTAGCCTTGGGTGGTAGCGCTTTTGGTACAGGCATTACCTCTCTTGGTGTAACCTTCATAGGCCTATCCTGCAATGGAGAAGAGGAAGGAGTAGCATGCATGCTACCGGTAGGGGTTGTAACTGGCTGAACTATACCAGTGACAGACTGTGGGGGATCAGGAAGGTATGCAGGATGTGGGGGCAGGTTGAAGCTTGTGGTTGATCAGTAGAGTCAGCTGAGTCTGGTGGTGGTCGATCAGTGACATCAGAGGATAAATATATGCCTCTGGTCAGAAAATGTCGCTATTCAGAGAAGAGATTCCTGAGGATCGAAACCCAGAAATGATATTGCTTGGAGTCATGGCGAGTGTATGGGCCCTGGCTGTGAGAGCTGCAATTTCGTATAAAATTGTTATCTGGAGGCCTGGGTTGCATCCATTCATCACATGCGTGGTTGTAAAATGTCTTCATGGGTCCGTAGACTGCTCTATCGAGTGGTTGCATGTGAAGTATGTGGTGGAAGCGTCAGCACAACAATACCATTATATTTTGCTGTAGAAATAGCTTTTAGCGAGATGTGAGACTCGTGGTTGTACATAACCATAAGAATTAGGTGATCCTTAGAGCATCTGGTGTGACGAATGAAGAAGGGTCCCATGACCATAGACACATCCCATGATGAACTGCAAAAAAATACAGCACTGAAAAACACACAATTGATGTTAGATATTCCATATCACATGAGGGAGTTGGGCCACTGACCCAAGTCTCCCAAAGGAAGTGACCCAACTCTCACCATTTCCTGTTTAGCTGTCACCAACAAATGGAGGTTTTACAGCCAGTTTGCAGTCCATTTTTATATCTAAAACTATATAGTAACATAACACCCATCCACTAGTAAGGTTATTGATCAACAAGCCTTTTAATATTGGGTGAAAATCTATTGTTGTTGCCACCTCTTCAAATTTACAAATGTGGATAAATTTCAGTTTTTTCCTGCTATACCACTTACCTTTGTATCATGCTGTCTGTACATCAATGGAGAAAGGAAATGACATCATTGTTGTTGCTCTCAGGTTATCAACAAAGCCATGTGCTTTATAGTTTTCTGTAAACACAGCCTGGCCCAACCCTCCCACTGACCCAACCCTCACTCCCCTCCCCTACTTTTACACTGTGTTGGCAGACGGAATAGAGACTATAGTGTAAATACTCACCGTTCCGCCAACATGCCGTTTCCCCACCATTTGCGGTACCGGCTAGGCTCCACCTACTTTTATGTTTATATAAGAGGCGGCTCGCATGAGCCGCCTCTACTTCTTAATTTGATGTCCTCTTGGGCTGTCGCCCACTTTACCTAAATAGATGTATATACACCATTGCCTCCTTGGCTTGTTCTGTATCATTGTTCTGGGTTAAGACGACTCCTCCAGATACCGTCCCTATCCAAAAATAGAGTTGGCATCTGCCTCCTTTAACCCACCCTCCATTGTTACCAGTCCTCCAATGACACATACCGGATAGAGGCTGCATGCAATAACGAGAGTTATATTGGCACCCTCCTCTCTCATTCAAGTTGTTCCGAGGTCCGTCACATGTAACCTCCACTTAATAAAGTGGAGGTTAAATATTATAAACTGTTACAATATTTTGGAACTTCCTTTTCAATGGCAATCTCAAAAGCTTGCAAATCACTTTGTGACTGACCCGTGGCACTAACTGAGACAAAAGGGGTCAACATATTTTTTAGTGTGTCCGAAAAGTAATTACACTGCAATAGAACTAATTCATTCTGGACTGCAATGGATGCAATATTATGTTAAAAATGCAATAATTTAGTGTTGACGACCGGGATGACTTGGAAACTAGGAGCACAAGTCTAATACTAGATATTATAATAGACATTACTCTGCGCACCATATGATTGCAAGGTCAAGGCAATCCCTACTCCTATCCACCCATGACAAGTTTCAGGGCACTTAGGCTCGCTCTATCAAGAATCAATAGATTTTAGGTTCTATCAATTATTGTGGAGTACATTCACTCAGGTCCACAGATGTTTTCTGCTTTGCAATGAGGGACAATGACTTGGAGTAATGGTCACTTAGCCAACTTTAATGGTTAATCTATTGTAATACTGGCAGTTACGTTGATGATAATGTCAGTTGAAGAGCGCTCCTACTAACTAGGACGTAAATAATCCTGATTAATGTTCGACCATGTTACACTGCAGTGTCATGCGTTATGCAGCAGAGGTGGATTTGACTTCAATAGCCATTTATCACTGATATGATACAATGAATATCATTGACCCACTTGAGTTCTCTGTCTCTCAACACCTGACGGAAGTGGCAGTTCAGCTCATCAGCAACTACTGTTGGTGACATACTTAGTAACGTGTACTAGCAGCAGTTACAGACTGCTACACAGAACAGCGGAATACTGACAGTTTCAAAATTACAGTTGGAACTAGTCTGTTTCTAGTTTGTGGTTTGGTTTTTGATAGGCGAACATAGTTGCCCTCTGTCTAGTGCCATAAGTTCTCACTCTCGTTTTTAACTGTAATTTGCGAATAGTCATCGATTCCGCAACAGAAAAGCAAGGCCTATAACCTATACTAGCTTTAGTTACCCAAAATCTATTAACTGGTCGTTCTAACTCCTCAGATTGTAGACGAAAAAGCAAAACATAGTGGGTCATGAATGGGGATAATGTCTGAGAGAGATCAGTGCAGGTTTGCAGTGAGAGAGGTCAGTGCAGGAGATGTAAGTGCAAGAGAGGTCAGTGCAGGAGAGGTCAGTGCAGGAGAGGTCAGTGCAGGAGAGACCCAGGTAGGAGAGGCCAGTGCACAATAGACCAGGGGAGGTCAGGCCAGAGCAGGCCAAGCCATTGCATGAGAGGCCAGGTCAGAGCAAGGAGGGGGGCGAGGGTAGGTCAATACAGGAGAGGCCAGTGGGTGAGCAATGAGGGTAGGAGAGGCCAGGGTAGGAGAGGTCAGTTTGTACTGGAGAGGCCAGTGCATAACAGCTAATCTTCACGCCATGGTCATTGCAAATTAGACACATATTGTTAGCAGCGCTGTGCCGCAACAGCCTAGAGCGTAGAACAGTATTTATGGACATATTGCAAACACACAACATGAACTGATACCAGCAACCCAATGTTGCTTTTGATAGCTCATCTAGCTAATCTACGCATGATACGAACAACATGACCCTGACTGGACATGATCAAACTCAATCTACATGTATTGGAATGAGAAATATAATAAAAATGTGGGTGATAGTTATTAATAGGTCACTGCTAATTCAACACAATCTAGCAATGACCCAACTCCTGGTTGAGCTCAGTTGCTATAAATACTAATGTAGCGTATAGCCACAGGACTCAAAGAGCTGTGATCGACTGAAAATCAGTTTTTCGTAACAGAGCATCCATCTACACCAATGCACAGTTTTGCGGGAAGACAACTCAACATTTGGCTAGTTTCAGGTTGTCTTGAAAATGTGCAAGCCTGCCACATCACTCAAGCAGTCGAAGTTGTGTGATGTCATGTGAAGACACTCAGTTGCAAAACTCAGGTTATGGAGAGTTGCAGGATTGCATATTCCATGACATCCTGTGAACTAGGCAAAAACGTACACAGCACAGTTGTCTGTTCATAAGATTATCCATTTGCATCATCAATTAACTGCAGCCCGAACAGCAATTGCAGATCTCAGCTACGTGAAAAAGCACATCATCAAAAAGCAAATACCTCACAATAGTAGATACGAACTGTCTCTACTTCCAATTACAATCCAGTGCCGAGGGAAAATAATTTGCAAAATATACTCGTCATGAGCAACTAAACTTTTAACCCCAAATGCTGACAAAAATGAAATGTGTGCCATATTCTTCAGGAAGACCTTCCAAAACCACGCGCGAATCGTAGTTAAAAACTAATATACCTCATCTAAAAACTTCACATTCGTGAAAATGGTATATGTGAACATGTGTGAACAACTCGCCCACATTATTCAGTTGAGTTTGAGGTGGTTCCAATGTCATAGACGAATCCATGTCTATTCGCAAATTACAGTTCGAAAAAGAGTGAGATGGGGCAACTATGTGCGCCTATCCAACACTGAGAAACTGACCATTTCCAACTGTAATTTTCGAAGTGTAAGTAATTTCGTCATAGACAGTAAGAATTGCATGAAACATGCAACTCTTATGAACATCTGCAATAATCACATACCTGCACTATTTCTAGCATTTCACTTCTGGATATGAAGCCGTTTCCATCTAGATCATACATGCTAAATGCCCATTTCAATTTCTGCTCGAGCTGCCCTCTGGATGTTACACTAAGAGCACAAATGAACTCCCTAAAGTCAATCGTTCCATCACCATTGGCATCAAAAGTGCGGAATACGTGCTCAGCAAACTTTGAAGCATCACCATACGGAAAAAAGTTGCCATATATTTTCTTGAATTCTTCTACGGACAGATGTCCAGATGGGCAATCCTTGAGAAAACCTTTATACCATTCGGTGATTTCTTCTTCATTGAATGACGTTTGGTCCTTTAGATCACTTACTACCTCTGGCTTAAGTTTGCTATTACCTTTGCCCATGTCTAATAGTCTCAGATTCACCAGTGATAAATTGGGGTGAACTAACTACGTGATACTTTCTACTAAATAGTACTGTTAGCTATATTGGTTGATGGCAACTGTATGCATCTGTATATGACGAATCTACAAGTACAAATTAGATGGTCTTACACAGCAAGTAACAGTAATGATAATGATACAGTAACGATTTGCATGACAAATTACCAGTCAGGAAAGTCATGACCAACCATGAAAGATTTTGCTAAAACCTTATGCAACTTACTTACTATCTATATTGATTTGCAAAAAATAATATGAAATAATCATAGCAGTAAGATAATCTTTTCATCCTTGAAAGAGGTAATGCCACTACATGCAATTGCAAACACCTACCACAATATACTGGCACCTAACATCTAACAGACACTTGGCAGAAAATAAAATGTATGTCTCTTAGATGATGGAGACAATATTACTGTCGGTGTCACTACAGTCCAACAGAGTACTGTGTAGGCTTACTATAGAATACATAGTAGAATAATGTGCACTGTCCAACGTCAGTTGCCCAATGAGAGCGGCTATGTCAAAGAGATATCGTATGTGCAGTAATAAGTTGGCAGAGACTGCTTGCGCAACACGTGTGTAATTGAATTGACGTCTCCATTTGTGCTTTTGTGCATCGATAAGCAAAGCATAAATACCAAACAAATGGGCTTACAGCTTATTCACACATCATGAATAAACAGCTCACAATGAAATTAATAAATCATTGCTTATATGATACTGCTGCCTGTGCATGCACTTTTTACTAGCAACAAAATAAATATTTTGGTAAGCTATAAAGCACCTGTGTGTTGATAAGTCGACCCTCCCCTCCGCCCGAACAGGATGTATGGCTCAACACTAGTCTATACGTAGTCAAGACGTAGTATGTGGTCTACACACAAAACCAACCACTTGTACAATTTCAATATGTAGTATTAAGGCTATTACAATAGGCCTACTAGCGATTGACGGGCAATGTAATCTGGGGACGGGGCTCCTATATAATTTTTCGATAAATTTGCAAAGGTCTCTATGCAAAGTTACCTAATGCAATTGCAACCACAACCAATTGTGCCAAACATATACCTGTCATGGTGAGGAATACACTGAATGAACTGAAGTCGGCCTGTTACATATTTCACCACAGGCAGCAAATAATAGGGTGTTTGTCTTGTTAGGAGGGACTGGTTTACCGACCGGGAAAATCCGGGTTACGTCAACTAACAAGTAAAAAAAGCATGTTAAATTCTATTATTAATTTTTACAGGAATTTGTTCTGGTTCTAACTCCCGTCTTTTAATTTTAGCCAATTAAGATTTTGAACATTGCTAACTTTGTTTTGCCGCCCATGGATCTGCCTTAAACGGTTGCCAGTTACAGTTAGGTGCAGCAATGTAGTTTTTCAGCTTGGCTTACTTCGAGATTGTGCTTTGGGTTTTCAGTTTGGGACGTGATCACACTTACCAGGATAAGACAATGTGCAAAGTTGCACATGCCTCACCAGTTACCAGTAAAACAAAGCTGGTCAACGCTACACAGTCATGCACTCAAACCATGATTGTCCTTATACTCTTATCAGACTACCATATACTAGTTCCCAGTTAGAGAGAATTGGAAGAATGAATGCGAGTTGATGTTACGTAATTACGTGTACGTTGGATAGCAATTTTTTACGCGAATTGTGACCAATAAGAAATGGAAAATAGTTTGGTTGTTCTTCAGTGCCATGCTTGTACATTGAGGGAAAGCGCACTAGTACTCGATTACTCAATTACAAATGACAATTGTAGTAGCATTACAAAATCAGATTTAAACAGTGTATAAGCCTAATCAACAGCTTTGTATAGGTTAAGTGCAGCTTAAGGAATGCAGCAAATGGAAAGACTGCTTATTTATTAGCAACCACAAAACTACATATTATCGAAACTCTGGAGACTGGTTAAGATCCATTCAAATCAACAAAGGGAATATCAAAACCATAAAATCGGTGCACCATGAGGCAGCTTTCGATATAGAACTTGTTGTTACGGATATTGTTACGGACTTTCCATCATTTGAATAACTGAAATATAGATAGAAATATCAGGAATATTATAACTTCATTGAAATTCAAAATTTAATGGTTTGTTACATTCATATTAACACTGACAAAACTTAGTGCCCAAGATCATTTTGGCATGTCAAATGTGAACACAATGATCTACAGTACGACGATAATATTCTTTCACTTTCGTTACTTCATGAGTTCATGAGCAATGCTCAGACAACCTCAGATTCAGTAGAGTCCATACTTGGTCACACGACATTACACAATTTCACCCTGGAAAAGCTCAAAATGAAATAAGACCTGAAATGGCCTGAAGTCTTATCGACCACAGAATGTTTATACAATTTCCATTGAGAGAGCCCGTTGCGGGTTTCTGGGAGTTGCCTGCTGTCAATTTGAAAAGTCTTGTTTTAATTTAATTGCTTCCAAGTACGCAATCTAACCAAGTCATCTGTTCCCTCAATAAACAAGACCATGTGCTCCATCATTGGGCATATGCACATTTACTGTGGTATTCGCAATGGTGAGCAAACAACAGAGAATCAGCCTACCACATGTTTGCTCTGCGGACAGGCTGTTCTATTGTACGCAAGGGCAATATGACAACTCCCGTTTCCATTACCTGTAGTAAAATTTGCGCGCAATAAATTTAATGTAAGATGTCTCCAAATTATTCTTTAAAGTAAGCAATGAAAACTCAGTAATTGGTACCATAATAGTGTGCCTCTTAACTTTTCATACGATTCACAAACATTAGATACGATAAAAGTTGACTAGCTATTTAGACACCAGTAAAGTATGGTAACAGCTACACAACATACTGATATATCAACAAGCAAAACTATGTACGCTACAAGAATAAACTACATGTGAATGGAATAGCAACATAAGGTGAGAATAAGTATATACTAGTAAAAAGTAGTAACCTACAATCACAGTAACATTCTATCACAGACTTGCAGGTTTACTTCTCTCAGAGCTACTAATGGAGATAAAATGAACAACAACTGGAAACAACTGCTAGGTGTGGATGTGGCTGCTGGAAAACTAGTCATTATTATTTTGATGAAAATTACCATATTTATCGAATGTAAATTAGGTAAAATTTAATCATCAATTCACATAATGAATATTTAATTGACATACTTCCCACTTTATTGGGTGTAAAACATATAGCATATATAACGTAAACACAACACATGCAGGGGAGATACAGTTTAACTGTCCATTGCAATAGTGGCTGGCCAGCAGAGAAACTAGATCTGTTTGATACAGTTAAATAGGCAGCAGTCGTTCTATGCTGTTTGCTGTGGTTGCCTACACACACCCACATGTATCACAGTTGTACAGGTACCCTATGTGCCACAGGAACCCTCTTGTCACAGGTTGTACACGGGTACGCTATGTGTCACAGGTTGTACAGAGTTACCCTGTGTACCATGGTTGTACAGGCACCCTATGCATCACAGGTTGCACACAGGTACCCTACGAGCCACAGGTTGTACACAGGAACCCTATGTGGCAAAGCTAGCTTGAATTTTTCTATGTAGCTGGAGTTTTCTCGCTTTCTTTATTTTTCAAC